>JAAAKQ030078769.1:4699-15137 GCA_010016005.3 Zanna intricata | reverse complement strand
ATAACTACAATTAAAAATATCTTTCGATTATTATCTTATTAACTTATGGTTATTATTCAGAAAATGGTAATATTTATAATTTAAATTTTTATCTTACTAAATTTCAATCATTAACTGTTTAAAGTTTGCTTTTGAGGGCGAAAATGTTCTGTTCCGACAAAATAATTTTTGATAAAATATCTCTTCACTAGTAATTCTATTATGAAAAGTCAATTTACAAAAAATAAGCTTTTACTGTAATTATTTTTATGTACAGTTTCCTCATAACCTTTCAAACGTAGGAAATAAGTTCTTTTTTTTTTTTAAATGAAAACCATTTCTATTTATATAATACGCTCTTCATAACTATCATTGTTTTGAAAATACATTTCGGTGCGTATCCTCTACTGCTAAATAACACTTAGCATAGCATTAGAAGCATAGCCAGAGTTATGCTTCTAATGGCGTTGGTGGTCCGTTCCTTGGAATGATTTATAGTTTGTAACATTTCCTGATACACCATGGCCTTCATAAAAAAAATACTTACGTATGGAAATTTATTGGCCACTCTGTAAACCGTATACAGTATTATTAATGTATGCTAATTATTAATTGTTATTTATTCTAAATATATTATATTAACGTCACGAAAACTTAAATTTAAAATTTTATATTTTAATCAAAAGTTACTGCAGTGATTTTTATAAAGATGAGTCTTTATCACGACAACCTAAGTCAAATTAAAAAATTTATTGAAGAATTTAATAAAAATATTAATTATGCTACGCCTTCTTTCTTTTTTCAAATAAGAAACCACGTAGAAAAAGATATTTACGGAATAGGGGATAAATAACGTTCATAAAAATGACAAGAAAGTTGTTATACGTTTCTGGGATCGGTTATTTACTTTCTTATAAAATAGAAAAATAATGAATGATACATGAAAAAGATTTTAAACATTTAAGAAATCGATATATTTTCATTTCTTCTACTCCCCCATCCACAAAAAACTACCTCCCAATAAATTGAAGAAACTATAAAACATCCACTGAAAAAAAAAATACAACCAATAAATGTTACCCAAGATTTATTTTTTGGGGTGAGGGTAAATTGCGATGAAATTTTATAGCAATACTACTATTAACATTTTAGATAGGTCGGCAGAATTTTTAAAGAATTCCAAAAAACAATAATTTTAAACTTCGATATACTCCCCTTTCCCCAATATTGCCACCAAAGTATATTTTTAGGTCATTTACATTACTATTAGGCTAGGAAGACGTTAAAAAAAACTGGGTTAAAAATATGCAACAGAAAAAGATAATTTTTTTCGATTTTGGGGGAAGGGAAAGAATTTGGGAGGAGAAAAAGGGGTTGTCTGCAAAATTTTGAGAAAATTTAACTTAAAGAAACTATCTTTCCCACCCACTGGAGATACCGACCTCATACTTATCTACCTAATCATACCAAAAATTGCCCCGTTTAATCATACCTCTAGCTAGAATTACGAACCACGAAATTAAAAAATGAAGATTAATTATCTCATAATGGATGATTATTAGATAGGATTTAACTATCAGATGCAGAAAAATTGCTGTTAAAATCACATTATTGTTCTAATAACTCTTCCTTTTATTTACTAGTGTAGATAAAAAAAAAGCTCCATCAAGGAGCTGACTTATTTAGGGAAATAGAATTTTTGAAAACTTAGGCCAAAATATATATACAGACCACGCCTGGAACTGGTAGGTATACACTAATCCAAGATTTAAAAAAAAGTGGAACTAGCCTTAGTATTTCACTAAGAGTAACCGTCATAAAATTTTGATAAGCGAAACAAATACGTAATTTATTATAAAATAAAAAATATATAATTTTCCGAGTCCATATAAATATTTAATAATACATAACATGAAATAATGATACATACAATGTGTGAAGGTAATAAATAAACAAAATACATACAAAATTTAAATAAGGTTTACCGTTATCGTTTATAATATTTGTTAAACGCATTTCTATTAGTACATTAAATTATTGGTTTTTTCATCGATGATTTAACGACTTGAAGTATTTAATAATATTCTATCATTCTTTAATTTTTCATATTAATATACTGGAATTACATTAGAACGATATTTGCATTGCTGCTAATATTGCTATACAGATATATTAGATAAGAACCGTAACAATGGTTTCACAAATTATATTATTTAAGAGAATATGGTATAATCACTTCTATGTCCATACGCAAAGGGCATTCATTATGCCAGCGTCACTAGTGTAGTAAGATTTGCTTCGGGGTTGGAACAAACTCATAAATACAAACACACGCGCGCAGTTCAACGGAATTAACAGAGGGGATTAGAAATTGTCCGTCTAATGAGGTGAGAAATATTTCATCTCAACAGAATTAGAATTTCAATTATGGAATATGAAATAAATTAATAATTTTTTTTAATGATTTAAATAAAAGAAGACAAACACTGCATGAGTTCTGTCTAGATGGTAGTGGTGAGCGAAGCGAGCTCTGCGGTCTTGGGGACGGACCCGGGGCTCGCCTACGGCGACCTGGGCCGCGGGACTCCAGAACGATTCCCGACCAGCTATAATAAATATACAGTAAAATATCTCATATCTGAACATCCATTAATCGAACGATCACTTATCCGAACTCTATTCAATTACGTAATTGAACATGAAATATATAGCTTTGGAATAACGATTCGGCTTTCATCGATAAACAATTTGTCTCAGGGGAAGTTCAAGAGTCATCAGTGATTTCATTCAATATAAGCAACATACCACACCGTTTTTTATTAGTTTGCACATGTTAGTAGCCCAGTTACATTATGTACTGTATTCATTCGTTGCAATGTTTTTGAAGTGTTTTTATACTGCCTTTGACTTTTTAAACATTTAGTGCTTTTTACTTTTTAATCGTTGTGCTTTTTAATTTAACTTTTTTACGTCGTTTTCAAAAAGAAAGAGTAGTGCTATCAAAAAACAGTAAAGTACAAATTACTGGTCGTCTGAAGAAGAGAGTAACGGCTAGCTCACTGGCTTCCAAATTTAAGACTGGTAAATCAACGATTACATATACTAAAAAATTTAACTCACGTTAACTTTTTAAGGTAGTAAACGTGAGTCTTTGAAAGGTACTACTTCCAGAAAAACTATGAAAACACAAATTAGATCGTGAATTTTACTCAAGGTTTGTACAACAAAAGAAACGAGGGTGAATCTATATCGGGGCCTTTTTTTTTGTGAGAAAATTCCTATAATGGATGAAAAACTAGGGAAGTGATCCACATTTTAAATCTAAGACAGGCTGGTTGCAAAAATTCAAATCGAGTCGTGGTTAGATATTGTGGATTATTTTCCACGATAGGAAGGCAGTTGAAAAACTTTCTTCTAATTTTGAAAGTGCTGATAATTTTAAGAAACAATTATGTCATTATAAAAAAAAGGGTAACATTGAATGTATCTACAATATTGATGAGACCGAGATTAACTGGAACCTCTTCCAAAAAAGAAGTTAGTGTCCAGAAACAAAAAAATCTGCTTCTGGGTTCAAAGTTAATATAGAGTGTGTTAACATTATGACGTACGCAAATGCAAGTGGTACCCAGATATTCAAGTTAATTGCTATAGGGAAATCCAAGAGCCCTAGGTATTTCAAAAACATCAGTATAAACCATTTTCCGGTTAATTACATACACCAATAAATGCTTGGATGGACGTTGAAAATTTTACTAAACGGTTTAATGATGTATTTGTCTCTTAGTGAAGAAAATAAAACCTGTAAATAAATTTAGTGTTCATGTATTACTGCTATTAGGCAACATTCCTGCACATTTTTTAGCTGATTCATTAGATCAGCATGAGGATACTGATGTTATGTACATCCCACCAAAGGTAACCGGCATACTAAAATCTACGGATAAGTGTTATAGAAATATTTTAGCCGTTTGAATCGAAAATCTTTTATCCGGTATATATTATTTAGTGAAAACGCGGAAAGATCCAAACATTTAATAGAATAATTTAACTTGAAGGAAAGTGCGTATGTGATCGCAGATGTCTGGGAAAGCGTAAAACCTGACACTCTAAAACGAGAGTAGGGAGAAGTTTTAAATCAAATGTTAAACGAGAAAATAAATGTGATATTGAACAACAAGAAAAGATACTGAGATCGTTCATCAGTTGATACAGGTGATTCCTCAGTTTGAGAATTGTATCAAAGTTAATGAATGTTAATAAATGTGGATGAAGCCCATCTTGCTTTGCAGTTATTAACCAACAACGAGATAATTGTTTAATTAAACGAACGTTCACGAGAAAGATTCTTTTGATGAAGAGAACGAAAATGCTACAAATACAAAACCACCAACGGCAGAATAGGCTTTTGACCTATACAGACAAAAAGAAGACGAGGTAGATTATATTCAGCTTATGAATCTTAAAAGACTTCAGTCACTATCAGGGAGAAAACGGCATATCGTTTGAAACAGACAGCGATAGATAAATTCTTCAAAAAAGTATGAACCCATGTTAGGTAAGCCTAATGTATGTTTAAAATTTTACGTAATTTTTTAAAATTACTTAACAGAGCAGTAATAAAAGTTCAGCATAAAGTAGCATACTGTACGTAATGCAGTATTGCACTAGTTAGGACTGTATGTATTTTTTATTTTAATGTTTTATTGTTTTTATATTTAGAATAGAGACTATTAGAAATGATTTTGAAATAAAAACTTTTAATTTTGAACAATGAAATAATATTTTTAATTTACTGATCTATTAACCAAATTATCGATTATCCGAAAGGATCCTGGTCTGGATAGATTCGTATAATCGATGCTATACTGTATGTATATATATAAAAAAGATACATACATAAAAATATTATAAATATATATATAAAATATAACATCTACTACAATATATATATTTTATAATATCTAGTAGAGCATCGATTATATATATATAAGAAAGTTTCTACGATATTGACTACAAAACAAGCTTCGTATTCGTCTTCCTTCTTTAACTAACGTATTTCGATAGTTTTCTAAGGCTAAAACATCCGGATTTTCTTCTTTATTTAATCTGACTCTTCTTCTAAATAGATCAAACCACTCTTTGCTAATACAAAATACTTCTTCACGTTCACATCCTTTTTACTTTAATTCCCGTAATTCTAAAAGCTCTTTTATACAAATAGTTCCCAGATTAAGAAACAAATCCATTTAGTAGTAAAAACATTTCGCTAAGATTTTTATTTTAACTTTCTGCTATGAAACTTTTGTAAACTCTTTTGGTTATTTAATTTTTTCTTTCCTATCTGAATTCTTTAATTTAAAAATTTCTTATTTTTGTTTTATAATAATTACTTTTCTTAAATTTTTCAAAGATCTTCTTTTTTCTACCGTTATATCATTAAATATAACAATATTTATGTTTGAGAGAATGTAAAAATCATCCAATTTTTCCAATAAAGTTTATTCAATTAAATTAATAAATAATTCGACGAACATAATGATGGTTCTGGTGTATTGCAGGCTTTCGGTATACAGTGGACCTCCAAGCCAATCGGCTATTAACGTGTTTGTCTCCCATTCTTTTCTGTCACTTTGATGTCATCAATTAGTTGATCTTTTCTTTCTCCTTGTTCTTTCTCTTCCACTGTACATTTCTATAGCATCCGCTTATATAAACATTTTTTTTAACCAGTGAATTAAGTTGTCTTTCCTTTCGCGGTTCTATTTTTTGTTCTCTATTAATTTAATTAACTTAATCAGTTCATTACTACCAACGTATCTAAGCATATAATTTTCTCCATTATTTCCACATCCATATTTCTATTGCTTTTAGCCTTTTTTCATTGTCTTTCCTCAGATTCCATGTTTTTTCTCCATATAAAGCCATGTTCTTGATTAGATCTTTGCATAAAGATCTATTCATTTAAAATCGGCACGCCGGTTTTAAAAAATTTTAAATTCCATCGTGCAATTTAAACCGCACGATGGAAATACTACACTGCTGGCATAAATTTTTCAAAGCCTGCAGAGAAGGATAGCACTTCTGATGGTCCGGGTGTTCAGCACGGTTTTCTCAGAAGTGATAGTCATGGCAGATATCCGGCCTTTTACTTTACTGATTCCGGAAAGGTCAAAGAGGGATGAAGGGATGAGTGAGTCGGAAGCAAAGAAATTTTAAGAAGAAACTCTTTATTCTAAATTTTTTAGGAGATGCCATGATAGTTGGCGGAGAGCTACCGTTGGCAGATGAACGTACTTGCTCATTCTAGACATTAGGAGCTGGATAGGGCGAAGTCATGGAGAAGTGGAGTTTTGGACGACTTTTGCAATGAGAAGTGGACTTCTGACCGTAAGAAATTCAATAATTTCCTGTTTGATAAGAGGAGGGGGCTCTCAGCTGAACTTAGATACTGTGAAGACGAAAATACAATCAGACGTACCTTTTCTATGTACCTCAGAGATAGCTAGGCCCGATGATGAGGGATAAGCTAATTTGGAGGCAGTGATGCGGTTTATGATACGCACGAAATAGGATTGAGGTTGTGTGTTAATCGGTTCAAAGCAGTCGTGCAAGCGAAGATGGAAAAAGAGTAAAGTGTGGAGAATGACTGAGGGTGGAAAAGTAACCGTTTCGGGTAGAAGTAGGGAGAGTACAGCCTGAACAATGAGGTTGTACGTTTCCTCAGAAATAGTCAGCTATTGTAGAGGTTTCCAGGACTCCCTGAGCTAATCTGAAGTATATGTTCAGCCGAGTGACAAGTGCAACATGCCCCTGAATAATGCCGAAAGGCGGATATCGTGACACGCTGTATTAAAGGGGGAGAGCTTTTAGGCCAATCTCATTTACTGATGAGCAGGGTATCAACATTTTTTTTTTTTTTTTTATATAAACATATAATATGGATTTAGCTATATAATAACTTTATTTCTTGCTGCAGGATACAAATAAAGTAAAATTATGTTTCAACTAAAATTAATGTTGAAATTTTTTAGAATTTTAAAATTTGTTTTATTATAATTAATTTCGTTAATGTGGGTATCGTAAGTAAACATAAAGTGCGATTGGAAAGAGCTCATGATTTAAATACTATAACTTAATGAATTTATTGAATTTATTTTTTTTGTTCGTTAATTATTACTGGTAATATTCCCTATTTCTCTATAAACCACTTTTTATTTTAACCAAAATAACTAGGTTTTTAAAACTTACCCGTCATTAAACATTTCATTAATAAAATTTAGTTATTTAATTTTGTTTTTAATTATTTTTTACTACTTCGTTTTGATTTTATATATTTTTTTTAGTTATTACTATTTAATTCTAAAAAATTGGAGTCTTTATTTTGTTAATATTTAATAATAATGTTTTATTCTTTTCAGATATAAAGAAAATTCAATAATTTAAAGTTCTTAATAAGTACAATCTAACATTTTAAGGTGTATTATGAACTTCAAATAACACGTTTTATTTATTTTTATTTTTTTAATTGTTTCCTACATAACGCAATTTATGTTATAATACTTTTTTTTTTTAATCTATTCTTACTATTTCGGTAGTGAAAAAATCTATAAATGTGTGTCTTGTTTGTAATGATCTCTCTAAGGATCGGTGTTTCTTCGTCTCCTCAATAGTACAATATACATTGCTTACGTGTCTTCTACGTAAATAAAATGACCCTCCATTTAAATTAAGTATAAAGAATTTCTATACGCACTTAAGTTTTTTAATGGCACATTTCTTACTTTAAGTAATCATTATATATATATATATATATATATATCGATTATAATGTATTTAGCAGTAGGGGTATTATTTCGAGACCGGACACGCTTGCTAAATTGGTATTACAATTGTAAAAAATATGTCACTTATATTCGATGTTGCGAAGGCCAAAACAAGGTGATATCCTACAACATCCGATCGAACAAGTCGTGTCGGTCTTATGTTGGCGCCACATGTATTCGAATAAATAAGAGTCGAGCGTAATCCCTTCGTACCGTACTCCTCTCGATTCTGTATTTTTGCTGCTGTCCGTAAACACTCCATTGTATTGTATGCGCCTCAATAATTTAACCGAGTTATTAACTGTTTGATGAATAAAATCGTAACCTTGTTCATAGGTACATCATCGAGAAATTTTATTTGTCCCGGATCTAACGCACTCCTTTATAACACTTACAAACGTGTCTATCGTTCGATCGGCCGCTGCAAATACGAAAGTTTTGTTCTCTCTGGAAATTCCAGAAGACTCCCCTGCTGAGAGTAAACCGGGCCCGCATTCTATTTTCTCTTCATCTATCTCTTCGTCTATTTCCACATTCAGACCGCTTCCGCCTATCATTACTAGGTTATTAAGTAACAATTTCGCACACACTTCCCTTATAAATTTTCTCCAGTCGGTTACACCACCGCTACCCCTACAAAATTCATTGTTACAAAAGTTATATCGATTATATTCCCTAATTAATGCATGCAGGAAAATAATAAACCATAACTTTTGATTTCAATTTGCTGGATTGCAGCCATGTACTGCTCCGTAAGTGAGCAGAACTAAACATCTAGCGTTTGCACAACGCGCCTATACCGCCGCTTAACGAAAGACATTTGATGACTGTACGCAAAACCTAAGATTGTATAAAATCCCTTTTTCTTGTAAAAAACGAACAGCGTGTTTATTTGATGCCTCACGTATTAAAAGGAAATCGCTGTTACCTGTCTTCATAATGTTAGCCCACCGGGCTGGTCTAGGTGTTAACGCGACATCGCAAATCAGCTGATTTCAAAGTCGAGAGTTCTAAGGTTTCAATTTAGTGAAAAACTAGACAAATCTTTCTTTACAAAATAAACTGCTGAGTTTTTAAAAAAAAAATTTCTACCTATAAAACACATTACCCTGAGCAATTTAAAAACAAAATTATTAATATTTTTTCCGTTTTTGAAAAAAAAAAGAGTATATAGACGCTGAAAAAGTAAACTTTCGGAAACAACAAAAAACTAAAAAATAATTCATATTGAAAACAACATACAATTTCTAATTTTCCCAGGAACTTTCGTTATCTATCAGTGTGTACAAGATTATACTGTAAATCATCACTAAATGTTTTATAACACTGAAATCTTGTACATATTTGCTTATTTGATGAAGACATAAGCCTATGTTGTTTTTGGGTTGAGTTAGGTGGCAGGTCAGAAGTGCATTCAACTAAAGTAGACCTAGATTTCTTTTTTTAATCTACTGTAAGGTTTAAAGATATTCTTAATCCTCGGAAATGATTTCAGCACTATTCAACAATAATCACAAAATAAATCGTTTAACAAAACAAATTACCTTCACTCTCACAGAATGAAAACTCACTTCTTTGATTACAAGCAGAAGAAAATAAAAACAATTAGTCAAACAAAAAGCTGTCAGCTTTCTACCGGCTGAATTTTTACTTTAGCAGTTTAGGCAACAAATAAAACTAAATAAGTAAGTTAGTTGTTATTGTATGTATATGTATGTAGATAGCTGGGTAACGACAATTAAAGAATGAAAAGTATTTAGTTTCCTGACATCATAGCTGCAAAAAGGAAAGTACCTATGGCAATCAGTCAAAAAATTAGGTATGGGTAGGTATATATTTTAATATAATAAACGGGGCTATTGAAAAAACAAATTACCATTAATAAATAATCATTTTTATATCATATATAAAGCCGAAAATTTGTTTGTTTGTCAGTCTGTCTGTTTGTTCTCAAAGCCAACCTAGAACCAACCGACTCGGGCACGCCTGCGCGGACCTGTGCTACAGGCGTCCAGGAGGTGGAGTTCCCTGGCTACATGGTCGTCGGGCGAGTGAAGCAAGCTCCGACCGGCTAGTTAAAAATAAAACTGATAAAAATATACAGTGAAATAGTTATTTTTATTAGTATATTCGGTTAATACAGTTTTGCATCGCTCAATATTAGTTATAACTTAATAAAAGTTACAAAACGTTAATAAAATATATTTTGTTGAAATAAGTCCATCACATAAGCTGAAAAATTAATTTGCTTTTATAAATTTATATATTAATATTGCTAATGGCTAGAATAAAAACCGACTACAAACTTTAATAATTAGTTTAACGAATTTCTTCCTAGCAGCAGAATATAATAATAAAATTAATTTATTCATTAACGGCCTTGTTTTTTTTTTCATAGCGAATAATTTCCCAGAGATATCTGGTTTATCATAATGTTTGTTATATGTGGATTTACTGTACTGATAGTTCATTTTATATCAGCGAATTAAATGGTAAACATTTATAAAACCCCTCCATAATTTTAATATTTTAAATAATGTTTTTAATTTAATTCCACATAAACGTTCTGATAAAAATGTATATTTTATACATTTTTATGATAAAATATACATCTCTGAGAAAAGTAGTAAACG
>JAAAKQ030078747.1:0-15137 GCA_010016005.3 Zanna intricata | reverse complement strand
ATGTCAGAATGGCGGCGCTACCCCAACTACTTCTCCCGCTACGCGTAAACGGCTGTTACTTTGTGGACGACCCTCGTAATTTATAATTACGGTGCTCCGTGCGTATGTTCTTCTGCGTCCGAGATCTTCGATAAGGACCCAGTCCGTATACCGTACAATATTAGATCCTCCTCCAAATGGGGCTTTTTTTGAAATTTTTCATTCAGCAAATCTTTCTCCTGGCCTTTTCCATGTCCACTGCCCCCCATCCAAAGACAAAAAAGATATTCTTTATCTCATCCATAACAATACTCTCTTCTTCGATTGTCCATCCACATGCTAAGAGAAGCGAAGTCTAGCTACCTGTGCTGTCAGGTAAGTAGTGGTTTTTTGCAAGCATGCGACTGCTGAATCCTGACTCCCTAAGTTTTCTTCTTACTGTTTGGTCAGATATTACAACATCAGTAGCTTCTCAAAGTAATTTATTTAGTTCAATGCTTGAAATCTTCCAGTTTTTCAAACGAACAATTTTAATAAAATTATCACTTCTGTAATCAGTAGTGTGGACGACCTTGCCAGGTCTCCTTGTGTGACTACCAGTCTCAATGAATCATTTCAGAATTTGACTTACAGTTGATCAGCGCACTCCTAATAACATATCTCTGACTATAACCCTCATCAAGTAACGCAGCAGCCTTAACAGTATCCATTTCACTTAAATTTTTAGCTCTGTTCATAATTAATACCTTACTCACTGTGA
Organism: Zanna intricata; assembly: GCA_010016005.3. Classification (NCBI taxonomy): domain Eukaryota; kingdom Metazoa; phylum Arthropoda; class Insecta; order Hemiptera; family Fulgoridae; genus Zanna; species Zanna intricata. The sequence goes on along the minus strand of JAAAKQ030078747.1, from coordinate 14,398 downwards.
AGAATGCCACAAATAAAAATTTCAACAAAAGTTAAATATCAAACTCAAACCAACAGAACACAAGAAACAGACCACTGTTAATGCTGTTAAAAGTACAGAAAATGAAATATGAAATGTTTAAATAATGTAAACACATGAAAAACTATTGTTATCAAACAAATCAGCTGATATTATTTTAGAACAACTAATAGGAGTACTAAGACTAGCAGTACAAAACAATATAACATAACCACCTCACTTGTAATCACAACTAAATTAATGAAACACAATTAAAATTATTTAAAGTGATGCATTAATTTTGTCTAGGACTGCAATTTGTATAAAGCAGGCAACTAAAATCTCTTCCTTACTTCACCTAAAACTGATGAAGTCCAACATTACATCATTATTAATGGCTGGGAGGAATGTTTTGTTTGAACATTAATAAAGTGCTTTATCCTTATTAATCACTTGTAACTACTAGATGTTTCTTGGAGCATTTATAAATGCCAAAGGAGAATATCAATTATTCAGCTTAAAATAAGAAAAAAGGTTAAATTGTTACTGAATAATATATGTAACTTATTAAAGAATATTATTATAATATTTTCACTTTCTCTGCATATACCTTTGCTGTTCACAAATAAAAATACCCTATAGTTTATGAATGAATTTAATACTGTCACTTTCAATATATCAATAACTCACCGAACACCTTCCTGCATTCTCCCCTGTTTAAATATTGCCCGAATATCTATGTCATCATTAAAATTATAAATAAATATTTTTACAAAAAAATGTGAAAAAAAATTTGTAATTTTAGTTATTGTTTTTCAATAAACAGTAATTATTTTATCATAAATATACAAAAAAAAGCTTAAAATGATTGAATTATGAAACTGATATTCATATGCATTAACATGTCAAAAGCTATGCAATTCATTGCTGGTTTTTTAAAAGTTTTTTCAAACTTTTATTTTATGCTTTTTACTGTTTTCTTTTATAAGTTGATTTTTTTTTTTTTGTAGAAATAATCCAAAAAATTAAATTATGCAAAAACTACTTCCTAAATTGGAAGGCAATACTCAAGTAAACGATTACTGTAAATTATAAGCTTTATTTTTATAATTATATCCCTGTTTTAACTGAGCCATGAAAGTAGGATACTGCTCCTAAAAAAATATGATTCAAATATGAAAAAGATTAAAATTTTTTGTCAACTTACAAAAGCTTTTATTGTTAAAATGAGGGCCACAATTTTAACAAGCTCAGAGTATAGTTTCCACCTGTCTGTGAAAGTAGAACATGTTTTGAAAAATAAGCGAGAAGAAACTACAGGTGATAGCTGTTGCCTTTATAGACAATGTCACTCAAGCACAAGTATAGTTAACAATAAAATATTTATAAAAGTCGGTTCAGCAGTTCCTGAAATAATTCTAGTCAAATAAATATTTTCATTCTTGACCAGTTTAATGTAGAGTACTACGACACAGGTAGATCCTCTGCAGGATGACTATTATCCTTCCTATTACACCCCTTTTCCTTATCCTTTAATGAATAGATACCACGAGAATTTTTCAATTTTTTAATTTCTTTAAAATTATTTTTTACAACTGATTGTTTCTCACACACTCCTGACCCTTTGCTGTGAATATTTGTGTAATATTTATGTCATTATTTTAATTACCTACTATTCAATTATACTTATTATTTTTCTTAATTTGAAAATTATTCTTAGTCTAATAACATCCTGACCCCATAAAGGAAGATAACGCCACAGCCTTGTGACAATCCCAGTCACCACACCACCCCTCCATACCTAGCCCTGATGGGCTTTACAGAAGGTCGTCTTTTAGACCCTCTAAACTTCATAAACACAGCACTGTTATCGGTATGGCCTCTGTCAGGTTGCCATCAATGTAAATGGCTCAGCAGACATTTTTATCAGTGTATTTACACAACCTCAATTTGTATAAATTGTCACAGCCTCTTCCAACCATGACCACCTATTATAACTTACAACCCTCAACTATTAAATTAACTGATTCACGGAAACGCAATCCCTGCACCTTAGTCTGATAACTAATTTAGAAAAAAACATGTAGCCACCTGTTACCCTACTTTCATCTGTCATGTCATGCTGGCATGTTCCATTAAACAGCAGAGCAACTGTTTCCTTATTAAAGATCAGTGGGTTATCAATCATCTCAGGTTTTGAAAATATCCAAGGACTGAGGACTGATTATTTCCGATCTGATGTTTGCACAAAACTACAAACTATTCGCTGAGCTGCCTATTGGGAAAACCATGCTTCCAATTATTTATAAAATCTAATCTAATTTAATCTACCACAATAAAATAGTAATAGTAAAATTGTTAATAAAAAAAAAATTAATAATTACACTGACTGTATGGAAAACAAAATATATTGGTTACTTTTTTCCCCAGCTATTACTACTGTAAATAGCAAAACAATATTAATATCAGAAAAATAATTATTAGCCAACTTTTGCATTCTTGTTTACTTCAAGTCTATTTGTCCAAAAATAGAAATTTGTGGTTGCATATTGTAATCTGTTTTATCTTATTTCTGGAATGATTTAAGTCAAATTTGGAAATGAAAAAAGGAGACTGGCTTATTTTGTTTTGCAGAAGTGTAATTTAGTAATTGCCAACACCCAGTTTAAAAATCATAATAATAGAGAACAAAGATTTATAAATCAACTCCTCAACTGCAAAGCATATCCTGGAGCAGACGATAGTGACCATAATTTAGTGATACATGAAATGTAGATTGGGGTTTAAAAACCTAAAGAAAACGTGTCAGGTGAATCTGTGGAATTTAGAGAAGATTGAGAAAGAGCTGGTAAAGAAGAATTTTGAGGAGGACATGGCAAGAATCTGAATAAAAACAATAAGGTAGAAAACATAGAAGAAAAATGGGAGAATATTAAAAAGGAAATTAAATCGGCAGAAGTGAACTTGGGTGGAACAAAATGAACTGGTAGAAAATCTTGGGTATCATAGGATATATTGCAGCTGATGGATGAATGCACAAAGTATAAGAATTAAGAATGGTAATGATGAAGAAGGTAAACGGAACTATCAACAGTTAAAAAATACTATAAACAGGAAGTGCAAATTTGCGAAAGAAGAGTGGATTAAAGAAAATTGTTCAGAAGTGGAAAAAGAAATGATCATTGATAAAATGTATGGGATATACATGAAAGTTAAGGAGAACTTTGTGGTACATAAATTAAAATCTAATGTTTTAAATAAAGATGGTACACCGATTTATAATATGAAAGAAAAGGTCGACAGGTGGGTGGAATATATTGAAGAGTTATACAGAAAGCCGAAGAGAATGAAAAGGGAGATACAATTCTGAGATCTGAATTTAATAGAGCATTAAAAGATTTGAATGGCAGAAAGGCTCTTGGGATAGACAGGATAGCTGCAGAATTACTGCCAGTGCAGGTGAGGAAGCGATAGATAGATTATAAAACTGGCATGTAATATTTACAAAAAAGCAAAAGTTCCATCAGACTTCAAAAAGAATGTTATTGTCATGGTATCAAAGAAAGCAGGAGCAGATAAATGTGAAGAATACAGAACAATTAGCTTAACTACTCATGCATAAAAAATCTTAACTACAATTCCACAGAAGAATTAAGAGGAGAGTGGAAGACTTTTTAATCTTTACATAGAACTAGTAATTAATTATGTTAAAGAACAATTTAGAAACGGAGTCACAGTGCAAGGTGAAAAGATAAAGACGCTACGATTTGCTGACGATATAGTAATTCTAGCAGAGAGTAAAAAAGATTTAGAAGAAACATTGAATGGCGTGGATGAAGTCCTACGCAACAACTACTGCATGAAAATAAACAAGAACAAAAGTAATGAAATATAGCAGAAATAATGTAGATGGACCAGTAAATATAAACATAGTAAGAGAAAAGATTATGGAGGTAGAAGAATTTTGTTATTTGGGAAGTAGAATTACTAAAGATAGATGAAGAAGGAGCAATATAAAATGCCAATTAGCACAGGCGAAACAAGCTTTCAGTCAGAAATACGATTTGCTTACATCAAAAATTAATTTAAACGTCAGAAAACATTTTAAAGTATATGTTTGGAGCATAGCTTTTTATGAAACTGAAACTTGTAGAATTGGAATACCTGAGAAGAAAAGATTAGAAGCTTCTGATATGGGTGCTATAGAAGAATTTTTAAGATTAGATGGGTGGATTAAGTGACAAATGAAGAGATGTTACAGAAAATCAATTAAAAAAGAAGCATTTGTAAGAATATAGTTAAAAGATGAGACAAACTTATAGGCCAGTTATTAAGGCAACCTGGAATAGTCGCATTGATATTGGAGGGGCAGGTAGATGGGAAAATTTGTGTAGACAGGCAACATTTGGAATATGTAAAAAAAATTGTTAGGGATTTAGGATGAAGGAGGTATAATGAAATGAAACGACTGGCATTAACTAGGTAATCTTACAGAGCTGCATTAAACCAGTCCAATAACTGAAGATGAAAAAAATAATAATTTTAGAAATGTTGCCTATTACAGAAAAGATCCAAATTTGAAACTAGTTCTTTCAGAATATCTAGAATGCACAAAATTGATTTTTTGATAAAATCATTGTAAAGTGTAATTAATTTTTTTTTAATATAAATTCTAAAACATTTTCAACTATCTCATAAATTACAGTAACCTTATTAAACCAAAATTATAATACATCAACTTTCCACCTCTTTAATTCCCTAATATAAAGCTATTGGTCAAACTTTGCAAAATAAGAGGTTGCCTGAACTTCGACCTCATCATTTTAAGTGATTTTAAGCTATTTCTTTAGGTTTGGGAGATTGAAGTAATTGTTGGATGCTAAATCCAATGAATGTGTAAGTATTTTGAAGTATAGATCAAAAAGTTTTATAGCAACAACCCAGGATGTTTGCAGAAACATTATTATGGTGAAAGAGCACTTTCTTTTTGACCATGTGAATGTTTGGCCTGAATAGCATCCTTCAATTGGTCCACTAGTGAAGTGTAATACTCTGCATCTGTGGCCTGCCTCTTTCCAGGCAATAAGTGATCAGTCTTTTTAGTCTGCGATAATTTAATATTTGGTACTGTGCATTTTAATGATTATTTTGTCAACCATACTGAATTTTGGGCATACCAGAGTTCATCTTGAATAGATATATGATCACATTTAGATTCCACATTTTTACAATCAAAAACAAGCAGGAGGATTCCTTTAACACAGAATCTAAGTCTTTTAGTATGCCCATCCAGATTAAAAATTAAAGAAAAAAGTGTTTTATAACAGGTCAAATTTCAATTTTATACATTTTTCAGAAATTGTCAAAACTTTTTTGCCAAAAACAAGCAATTAAACATGATATACTGTTTTAATACATTATTTTCAAGCTTCACCATTAATATTCAATGAATTTTAGAATAGTTTTCTCAAAAAATATTGAAACTGAAAAATATTACATGTTAAAAAAAATAAGACATTTCATGTACGGTAACAATTTCTTTAATACTTAATGGATTTTGTTCCTTTGATTTTTAGACAAATTTACTTTTCAGACAACAAAAAACAAAATAGTATTACACAAATAACCAATACCAACCAAAAGTTATATAGACATTCTATCATGTTTAAAACTGATGTTTTCAACATTCTCCTGATGTTATTTTTTATCAGTAACATCAAAACCTCACTTATACGTTTGCAAATATTTCAGGTAGATAAATTAAAACTGTTTGCATCTTGTATATGTATATACGAGTTAAAATTATTAGTTTAATAAAAACTTACCTTATTCCTTACATATATTAATTATCAGTATAATTTTCACTACTTCACCAGATAAGTAGATTAGAAAACGATTGATAAAAGTATATAATCCATCAAAGTTTGCTTAATAAACTTTTACAGTGATTTAGAGAAAAGCATTCATGAGCATATGTAAAGAAATCTAACTTTCTACATCTTTAAATATTACAAATTTACACATAAACAATTCATTAATTTTCACTGATACCACATAATTTATTCATTCAAACTGATACTAGGATTGATACACTGTAAATTCAATATGTTAACAGTACAGCCCAATCACATCTTTCATCTGGATGAAAAATATATTTAAATATTACAGTAGATTATGTAACAATAAATAAATCTCTATGAACTCAAATGATTGCTTCTATTATTAATTTATGTGAACAGCTTAGTGTCAATAGTTTGTAAAAACTAAACAACATAACTGTAATTGTAATCAAATATACTTAAAATTTACAACTTATCAACTGCACAATGTACTAATGCCAATGCCAATCTATGGAAAGGTTAATAGATAACATCGCGATAATGTGAAATTAAATCATCTAAAGCTATCAAAGGAGAATAGTAAATATTAATATTTAAGTATATATATATATATACAAAAAATGTACAATGAAGCATTTTGATTTAATACTTGACTACATATTCCCTAGCAAACATCAAGTAAATATTTTTGCAATTAGAGGTACTCAACCCCCAATCTGAACTTTTATAATAACTGCAAAAGCAAAATGATTCTTCCCTTTGCTACATCAGCCTGCAGGTTATCAAATGATTAGACAATTCACATTCAACTAAACCATACACAAAAATTAATGTGGTTTATGAAAGTGATATGACAAAGTTTTGTTTCTTTCTTAATATTTGTGCAAGAAGTATAATAGACTAGAAAAGCCCAAATATATTACTTCAATTTGTTTTGTTTTAAAAAGTATGTATAAATGGAAAACAAACTAAACACACACACACACACACACACACACAGATATATATGATTGTTTGTGTTCAATTAATTCTTAAGAAAATACAACAAAGACAATCAAAAAATGATTACATACTACAAGTCATAAAATTAAATTTTTCATATTATTTTTTTTATTTTGAATTTTGGTAAACAGAAATACAATATTAAAAAATTGTTCATACAATACTTATAAGAAAAATATTAAGTTTACATTTAATGATATCAATTATATTTAGTTTTATTAATATCCTTCATTAGACCAAGTTATATCATAATCTTTGTAAACTTTCTTTAATAATTCAACAGTTATTTCATGATCTGCTTTACCAAACCCCTGAGAATATCCATAAACAAATAATTTCTTCTCCTCTGGAGTATGTTTAATACGACCTCCACCGACACACTCTGAATCTAATTCAAGTGGCTGTAACTTTAAAACAGTCTCGTCATAAATATCAGCATGGTAACATCCATGTTTATTGCCCCTAACAACCATCTTTGAAGGCTCTGTTCCATCAGGAGTTTGTGGGGCATAAACTTTTATAAGAACATATTTAAACGTACCTTTAGGGTCAATTACAACATCAGGAACACTTGATAATTTATCCGCTGCCATTTTTTTAAATGAATTACGTACTTCAACAATAAACCAAAGAGGTAAATAAGATGTAGAAAACTGAGCTGGTATTAAATTGAAGCGAAGATAATGTTATATTAATCTACCTATTACCAGATTGTGCAACTACAAACACAGCTTACCTAACAGAAATTATTTATTTCAGTTAGTGTATGGGTACTGTGATTATGTTAAAATAACAATGTTTTACTAAAAAAATTTCACTTCTAATCAGTTTATTTATACATACTAATCCAAATTATATTATTTATTTTTTTTTTTAGTTTCAAAACTGAAAAACTTCCTATGTACAGTATTTTAATTCAGCGAAGTTTTTTTTAACAATTCAACAAATACGTTGTTCAGGTTACAGTTTTTCCATCAAAATCAAACATAAGTATACAAACAATGCTACATAAATTTAAACTATTTACTGTAAAATAAAATTGTAACAAACGTTGTTATCTTCAAGCCACAATCTTCTTTCACTTATAAGAATGATTATTTCTAACACGAACGTTAAAATTACAGATGCATAAATCGTATTTAGAGATTATTTATAACAATAAACCTGTTCACATAGCTTGCATTCAGAAATAAACACTGCAGTGAAAGAAGTAACGAGAAAATTTACAACCTCAGTACGCTAAAGTAACAAACGATGCAGCTAAGTGAAACGGAAATTAGACTGCAATGCGGCATTTGTTGTATATAAAGTAGACCCACACATTTGATTTACTTCAAATCGAAATAAGACTAATGTAAACAAAATAAGCTTCAAATGAAAGTCATTCCGTGCAAAGAATAATATAAGGTAATAATAGTAATAATAATACTTACTAATACCCATCAACGGTACAATCAGCTGATTTTCTTCACACCTGTTTTCATACTGACAACACGTCAGATCAAAGAGGTTCGTCCGCTAACATCTATTCGTTCACTAGTCCACTCCGCTTCAAATTGTCAACAGAAACTACTACACATTGAACAAAATGAAGAGAAATTACACTCACTGTCGCCGTAGATAATACTGCTTTATGAACATTAAGTAGTCGTCAAAAAGCCAGAGCTCTCTATTCGAATTGATTTTTTTTTCTTTTAACAACCTACAACAAAACAAATCATGCAAATAGTGTTAAATAAAAAATACTCGTATTGACAACAAATTTATTTTTTATTCGTTACTAACCTGGTGTTATTATTAATACAATTTATATTTCAATTAATAGATTTTCAAAATCCTATTTAACATTTAAAGTTATAAATTTAGTGCTAAAATTTAATAACATTTTTTTTTAAGTCTATTCAAAATTTCGATTTTGAATAAACTTAAAAAAAATTTCGATTTTGAATAGACTTCAAAAGAAGATATAAACGTTTTTTACTTTATTCAAAATTATTTCTTTTGACCAGATTTTTTTAAAAATTTAATGACTTAAATTCATAGGACAGTAGTTTAAAACTGTTAATCCGTTAATCACCTTTTATATTCTTTAACGTCCACAGTTAATAAAAATATCCACGGTTTACGGTAATTACTACAATGGTTCATTTGAATTGGAGAGAAAAATCTACCTTAATAGACTCAAGTCTAGAGATGTTTATTTTTGGCTTAACTTCGTTTTTTAAGTAAACTGAAATGAACGTTTTCAAATTGTAATTAATTGAAAATTGGATGAAGCACCTCCCTGAAATCTGTGTTAAATCAGTTTTTTTTTTTTAACTACAAGAAATATTTTTTTTTTACTCATTTTATCATAAAAATAACGAGTGCGTATATTTATGATATAAATGTATCTCTCTACGGAAAAAAACGGTTTCTTGTTTTCAGCAGGTATTATAAATGGACAATTTATGAACAAATGTTTAATTTACTAATAATTTATTACACGACGACGAAAGATTTTAAAATGGAACAGAGGAAATAATGTATATTCAGAAAATATCTTTGCTTACTTACCTAAAAATGTATTGGAATTTCACACTAGAAAAAAGTTAACGTAGTTTATGCTCCAGCATCTAAAAATGTACAATTCCATCTTTGTGCAAAATTAACCTGATAAATAAATTTATTTATTTTTTTTAATGAATATTACTAACTTGATCTGAAATAATGTCTGATTTGAATTTTGAAAAAAAAATTAATAAAATTTGTTAAAACATCTTAATAAAAAAATAAGATTAGAAATCAGTTCTAATAAAAATCAGCGAAGGTGAATTAATTTTGCCACGAGTTTTTACTTAGCAAAATTAAACGATTTTAGATATAAAAATATTTAAGAGATGATATGAACATTTAGATTGTCTAAAATAAACGGTAAGGCAAATAAACGGTATTCTATGAGTCATTCGTTCATTTGTGTCGAAACATCCAGTTCAATATTCGCAGCAGGTGATGTTCTTTACCACGTTTAGTGGAACACGGTACGTTAGAAATGTGGGGTTTGGTATTTATTTCGCGTGAATTCATTTTTCGGAATTATGTTTTGAATAAACGTTTAGTTACATCTATTTTATAATGAAGTTAATTCACAAAAACATTGAAAAAGATGGAGGCGGGTAAGTTAATAAGTGTTTATTATTAAGTTGACGTTAATGAGTAACTTAGGTTATGATTAAGTTTATGGGGTGCCATTTATAATACAGTATCGGCGTGTTAGCTGTTTTATATTCTACTGAAGTCCCACATTTGTTATTTAAAATTTCAAAAACGAAACATAAAACACACTGCATAAACATAACTGTAATTCCCGTCTTAATAGGTATTTCAATACAGTATTGACTTTTCCATATTAATAATATTTTCTAGAAAACTATTTTCCAAAATAGTTGTAAAGTGATTGAAATATATTTTTCAGTGCTGAAAATTTAAAGAGAGTTTTTATTTTTACTTTGGATTTAATTAGTTTGTTTAATTTTTTTTTTTTAATATTTTCGTTCTTGAATTGTCATAAAACATATTTGTAAAACGATAATAATTATGTGTCTCGCCCTTTAGATTAATAAAACATGTTCGTTCAAGGTACATTTAAGAGCTTTAGATGAGTCTTCAATAGCACTTTTATAATGATGTTCATCCTAAAAAGGTTAGGAAACTCCTTTATTGTGTATTTTTGTTATTTTCCTAATGTATACATTGCAATCTGTTAAAGTAGTGAGCAATAAACAACCCTTTCTTCCCAGTCCAATGATATGAGGGTGATTTGTATGAGATGTAGTTTTGTACAGACTCAGGTTGACCATTCAAAAGAATTCTAGAACAAAGAACACAGAACCTATGGCTTCGAAAATCAGCCTTTTAAATAACTGATTTGCGATGATGAGTTAACCACTAGATCAGCCAGTGGTATATTTATTTGAAATACTTGTGTATAATGTGGTAAGTTTAAAGTGTTAATATGTTTCATTTTGCTTTTCAGTGATAAAAATAGTGAATAATGACTTCTCTTTAACAGAACTTGCCGACTTGAATGTAGAGTGCTTTTGTTTTTGTAGATTTGTATATAGATTTGTAGATAGTAATTGCCTCACTATTTCCTGTGTTTGGAATTAGGGAGGATTGGATAAATGTTGGTTTGTGAACTATATTGATCGAAAATGAACTATTATTGGGATTTTTGGATGTTTGTATTGTTGATGTTTATTTTTGAGAGTATGTGATTTGTTCATCACTTGTATAATCCTGGTCATAATGTACTGCATGATAAAATTTTGGTATTAGTATTGGATTGTTAACCACAGCTGTCAGTCCCTTTAAACTCATTAAAATATTTTCAAGTGTACAGTCATAATTGGACGTCAGTACATTTTCAATTTTTTATTAAAAATAATACTGTGTCACAGTAGAAACTAATTTATAGGTTTTTTATTTTTGTATTTACTATTCATTAAATATGGAAGTAGAAAACATCAAAAGTTTTATAGATTTGATTATGTCCTTTCATCCGGAGGTCCCGGGTTCGAATCCCAGTCAGGAATGGCATTTTTCACACGCTACAATTCATTCATCTCATCCTCTGAAGATATACCTTAACAGTGGTTCCGGAGGTTAAAAAAAAAAAAAAAAAAAGATTTGATTATGTGGTGGAATGTGTGATTAGAATTTTCATTAATGGAGAATAGACCAGATCAGAGACCCTGGTGCATGTCCCTTATAAAAATCCTTGAAATATCTTCATATATTGTAAAATTCTACTTTTAAAAATGTGTTGTATGCATATTTACTAGAATTCAGTAGAACTTTAATAGATACAGGTCTCTATTATATTGTGACACCAATTTTGTAGATCATTGTTGATCAAGTTCTCCGCTAGGATGCCAAATTTATGGTTGGGTACCCTGCTATATGTTATTTAGTACAAATAAAAATTATATAATGTTTTATTATATGAAACCTCATCCACGAGTTCTTCATTTGTTCTTGAGTTCTTGGGTAGTCAACCCAACAATTTTGGAGAAGAGATTGTAGTCATTCTGTAAGAGATTTAAGGGATAAACAGAAAATTTCTGTTTATTTTGAAGTTACTTTATTTATTATTATAATAAATTTTTTAATAATGATATTTATAAGTTACGATATTTTTAACAGGAGTGTCACTCTGATACCGGAAGAATCTGAAGATATGTGGCATGCGTTCAATCTTATTAGTGAAGGCGATAGTGTGCGTGCTTCAACAATCAGGTAAATTTTACATAAGAAATGTGCTTAATTTCTGGTATTAAAAAAAATGGAATATCCTGAGTCACTTAATTTATTGGAGTTAAAAGTTTATCAGCCACTATTAGTAATACTTTTTTTAATATAGTTTCAGCTGTTCTTGCCATTAGATATTAATGAATACAAATGCATTCAGGCATTCCTCATCTACTGCTATTTAACTTTATTGGACACTAGGAACCGGTTTATTTATTGTGTAGACAGTGACAATTTATATTTGATGATATTTAAATTTCAAGAATGCTTCTTTTTTAGATTTTCCAGGTGTGGAACCAATAGATTGTAAGGGATAAGCCAGTACTGTTGTTAACTAGTACTAAAAATAATAAACTATTTACATGATATATACATATATAATGTGTATTTTACTTATAAAACAATATTATCAAGTGCATTTCAATTAACAATTACTACCAAATTTACCATGAATACACCAAAATAGCAAAGTAATAGTAACTTACTAATTTATAAAAAAAAAGGATTATAATAATGTATTACCATCATTACGTATAAAAACTAGTGGTTTTTATGATCAAAGTCTTTTACCATTTTTTTGCCATTAATCGTCCATGGATCAGTACATCGTTCATCATTACCAGTATTTGTCCATAAGTTTGAAGTTTTTTTTATATAAATTGGTAAGTTTATGTTAAGGTTAAAAAATAAAACAATCAAAAACTATGAATAGCTTATTATTAACTATGTATAGAAGAAAAAAAACAACCAACAGTAACAATGCTTATTCATGTGGATTTAATAACTGACCAAAGGAAGTATATACTCATATATCTGTGTGAATGTGAAGCGAGATAAAAGTTGTTTAAGATACACCCGCGATCTAATATGAGCCTATGTTGACCTAAATGTGTTATTAATTTAACGTAAAGTGAAATGTAAGTGAAAAGGTATGCAACTGCATCTAGCAATATGGCAAATTCACCTCCAAGTACAAGTAATAGTTAAATGAACAAAGGTAAAAGAAATTTTTTTTATCATATATTTTGTCTTTTAATAATCTCCATATTTAAAAAGAGGGACACGATTTTACAGTAATTACAATGGTATTACACTACACACATAGCAAAATTGTTTGAAAGGGTATTGTAAAACTGCATCAGAAGAAAGAAAGAAAGGGTTGGAAGAGGTTTCAGATATGGTAGATGCAATATTTGCGCTGAAACAAGTAAGTGATAGTGGGATTATAATAACAAATTAGTAATGTTGTTTCTGGACATATTAAAGGCATATCATAGAGTAGATAGGGAAGTTGTATGACAGGTACTAGAAGAAAGAACTGTGAATAAAGTGGACATCCAGATGGTTTAAACTATATGTGAGGGGAGCCAGAATTGTGTCAGGAGAAGGCTGGGGAGGTCATATTTCTTTGAGATAGAAAATGGGTCGAGACAAAGAAGTGTGATATCTCCACTTTTGTTTATAATAACTATCGATGGACTCTTTAGGAAAGTTAGAAAGGAAATAGCAGAAGGAACAAGCAATTTTTTATTTTCAGATGACCTGGTTATATTGGGGGGGGGCTCTGAAAGGGATGTAGAGCATGGAATAAATGTGTAGCGTGAAGAAATTCAGAAATTTGGCATGCAATTTAATGTTGGTAAGAGTAAAGTGATTATGCAAGACAGAAAACAGAGAAAGTCAGTGAACATAATTATGAAGGTAGAAAAATAGAAAGGGAAAAAGCTTACTTGTATGGTAACAATCCAGATGGACAGTCAAGTACACGCTGCAGAAATGAAATTCAAGAAAAGCATATTAGGGTTAAGAATATCCCTAATATGGTATAAGAATATTAGTTATTAGAATGGTAGAAGCATATTAAATTAGAAGGGATAGGGTGACTTAGCTTAGGTGATATGTAATAGGATATAGCTAAGGTGATTTGGACTTATTGAAAGGATGGATTAGGTTGATGCATGCAGAGGAAACAAGTAGAAGATCAAGGAGTAGATGTCAATAAAATGGATAAATACAGTGGAGAAGGAAGTGGGCAAGAGAGGAGATGTGAAGAGAGTAATGGAAGAAAGATGATTCATGGATCAAGGCAGGTGGAGAAATTTTGTAGGTCTAACCCGAGGAGACTTCTCTCTCTTTATCTGTTTAGCCTCCGGAACTACCGTAAGGTATTACTTCAGAGGATGATGTGTATGGATGTGAGTGAAGTGTAGTCTTGTACAATCTCAGGTCAACCACTCCTGAGAAGTGTGGTTAATTGAAACCCAACCACC
>JAAAKQ030078736.1:5058-15137 GCA_010016005.3 Zanna intricata | reverse complement strand
CACTAGCATTCTTACACTTTCTATGTTCATCCATCAGCTGAAATATATCCTCTGATATCCAAGGTTTTCTACCAGTTTTCTTTGTTCCGCCTAAGTGCGCTTATGCTAATTTAAGAATTTCCTTTTTAACAATCTCCCATTCTTCTTCTATATTTTCTACCATATCGTTTTTACTCACACCTTTTACGATGTCCTTCTCAAAATTCTTTTTTACCTTTTTTTTCTCAAGCTTCTCTAAATTCCAACGATACATCTGACGCCTTTTCTTCAGGTTTTTAAAACCCAATTTACATTTCGTTATCACTAAATTATGGTCACTATCAATGTCTGCTCCAGGATATGCTTTACAATCGAGGATTTGATTTCTAAATTTTTGATATAATCTATCTGATACCTTGAATTATCACCAGGTTTTTTCTATGTGTATATTCTTCTATTATGATTTTTAAAATGGTTGTTGGCAATTACTAAATTATATTTTGTGCAATACTCAATAAATTGATCGCCTCTTTCATTCCGTTTACTCACCCGTATTTACCCACAATATTTCCTTCCTTGCCTTTTCCGATGCTTGCATTCCAATCTCCAACTATTATTAAATCTTTATCCCCTTTCACGTATTTAATTTCTTCGTATAAACACTCCACCTCATCATCATCACCATGGGCACTCGTAGGTATATAGACGTTAACAATCGTTGTCGACTTAGGTTTGGACTTTATTCTTTTTACAATGACTCTATCGCTAAACTGATAAATAGAAATAGACTATAGCTAAACTGAAATAGAAATACTCTATTTTCATCTATATCTTCTTGTTCATTACGAAACCTACTCCTGCTTGCCCTTTATTTGCTGCAGAATTAATTATTCTAAAATCACCTGACCAAAAGTCGTTTTCCTCTTTCCATCTAACCTTGCTAATTACTAATACATCTACATTTATCCTATCCATTTCCCCCTTTCCCTTCTCTTAATTACCAAATATTTCGGAATTAAAAGTTGCCTTTCGGATGAAACTTGGTTCGATCCGTCTTCTCGTTTTCCAAAAATTCAGCACTCTTCCTCCTATTTGCCTGTGAAGACAGAGGCTTACCAGGACTAGCGTTTTTACGTGGACCCTCTGCCACGGATGTTGTGGAACTTAAAAAATTCATAGCGTATATTGTCTCCAGTCGACATGTCACAAGGTGCGGGTGGAGAAACGGTTGGTTGTGCCTCAGATTATTAATCTTTTCTGGGTTCCCCAGTCCGTCGCCAGTCCACAGATTTAATCCGGGCCGGAGTGTCAAGTACTGTCTGAACCATTGATACCGACACCCTAGAGCTGGCACGCAGCAGTAAGGGCTCCGATACCCTTACCCATGTAAGGGTACTTGTGCCCAGATGTTGTTGTACGGACGTGGAGTTTGATTTATCCGGGGCACTATTATTATTATAATTATTTTTGAGTTTTACGGTTATCGACTGCTATGGTCGTTAGCACCATCCATATTAAAAAATAAAAAATAGAAAACATTATCTTTCCCTTCCCTAAAAGAACACAAGTGATATAGTCAAGGACTAATCTTGTCAAAAATAGCTCTAATGATAGACTTGTCAATGGTTATTGAAATCCCAAAAATACAAAATAACAAGGGTGCAAATGCCCTTGTTATCCATAAGTTATATTTGCGCCAGACATGATATCACAAGGTGCGGGTGGAGAGAAGGTTGGATGTACCCTGTATCATCGATCCCAGCTGAGGTCCCCCAGTCAGTCGCCTCCTACAAATTTAACCCGGGCCGGAAATCGGGTACTATCTGACACCCCAGGTTTCCCCCCAGGTACCGACATTCCAGGTTTCGTACATAGCTGTAAGGACTCCGATACTCTTACCCATGGGGCAATCCCTACCAAGACCCGAAGCGACTGACTCTCACTGGGCGGCGCAAGACTTTGGAAGAGCAAGCTCACAGCAGCCCACCCTCGACCCGGTCCCACAACCGAGAAGAGGGATGAGCATTCCCAGTCCGCACTCCGCCTAGCGCCGACAAATCAAATCACGGTCATGCCTCCCGTCCCCGCTGCAATAGCGAAGCCGAGAAGCACAACGTACTGGGTGGGACAGCTTGAGACCGCCGATCCCGTACACTACTGCTCCTGAGCTAGACTGTTTCCCTGTTGACCGGCATAAGCAAAGGTAACGAAGTACCACGTTGTTGCCGTCCTGCACGTGTGCGTAGGTTTTATTGCACGGACGTAGGGTTGGATTTAACCGGATCTTTATTATTATTATACTCATTCGCTTACTAAAATTTCATGATAAAACACACCATTTTAATCATTTTTTAATAAATAATTATCATAGCTTAAATATTGTATCGCTTTTGATATTGCGTATAAAAGAAAAAACACAGATCGATAAGACGCTCAAATAGTACGATGAAAATAAACAAAAATTAGTTATTAAATATTTAATAAAACGTATTTTTAAATCTTTTCGCGTGATAAATTAGGGCTTACATTTTTAATTCAAAATTAAGTAATAACATAACTATTTTTTATTATTTTTTTATTTTTTAGAAAGATTTTATCAACAAGATAATAAACTGAGTAGGTAAAGGTCAAGAATTTTTGGAAAATTAAAAAAGCAACTAAAACGCGACTAATATGGATTACGTATCTTCGGGTGGTGACTTAAAATATAATAAAAAATATTTGGTCTTTAAATTAATATTCAATAGCTGTACGGTACAAATGGACGCTTTAAGATAATTTATTTTAACTCATATGTTAAAATTCTCGTTAGATCGAGAAAATAAGAAAAAAAAAATTTGACTGTGAGATAAGATTAAAAATAAACTACTAAAACCAAAAAAAGAATGGACTAGTACGGAAGATATTTGAAAAAAAGAATGCAAAATCGGAATTTATTAAGAGTAGATAACATCAGTAAGGAATAAACGAACGATGTAATGGAACCGGTAAAAACAAAATTTCCGATTTAACAATGACAATATATAATTAAGAAGTCGCGTAATAATTTTCCTGAATGAAAAATAATCATAATCTTCCGTCATATCAACTTTCAAAATAAACATCCATTCTTACAGTTAAGGACAAATTTCCAAAAAAAAAAAAATAATTTAATATTATTTTAACTGATATCAGAGGTTTTGCCTCGATTCCTAGTTAAGTAACATAAGGGTCTATTAGTAAATGGATTGGTGATCGTTCATTAACATATTTTTCTGGCACCTTGATTCGGTTAGAGTTAGGAAGAGCATCCGAACATAAACGATCTGACGGATCATCTACGCCAAGCATAAAAAATGATAAAAATAATATAATTAAATAATATGATGGATAAAACAGAGAAATAATAAAATTGATTTCAATGTATCCACTTGTTATTTATATAGTGATGATTAAAAAAAAGATTCGTAATAATATTTTAAATATAGGAAATGGTAAAGAGGCGCTCTGATGATATACAGCCGATTAGTTTATAAACATATTAAGGGAGAATTTTCTTAAGTAAAGAATGATCGCCTCTCTGTTGATCTCCGTTGTGTAGCGGCAGCGTCTCGGACTTTCATCCGAGGTACCGGGTTTGAATCCCGGTCAGAATTGGCATTTTTCATTCCCTAAAAATTTCAATTTTATGTTTACACGGCACAAACCCTTCGAGCGGGTTTTTTCTGGCGATCGATTTTACAAACAACCCGATTGTGATATAACATAATATTATTGCGATCGCGACAGGAAAAGGTACTTGTACGTAAGAGGGACACCTGTTTTAACTGTAAACCGTCGTGCGCATACGCTTACAATACTATTAATGTATACAACATCCTCCTAAACGCTTTAAGCACCGTGAGTTTAATCTGCTTATTAGGTGAAATGTTTCTTCGTGACCGATATTTATGATAACGGGTTTAATTTGTCACAAAGACCGTCGGGAATAACATTAACTTATTCTCAGTTGTAGCTATATGTTTCCGGTACATAAAACTTTCTTGGAGCGACCGCATTTCATTCGGCTGCGAATTATTCCTCGACGTAGAATTAATCTTTAGATAATAATTCTGGATCTGTACTAGCTTTATTTATTATATTTGAAGAAGTTTATGTGGCAAATAAAATTGAAATTAATTATTAGAGAAAACCGGAATCATACTATAGAAATCTCATCACATTTATAAATTTTATATTTCCATTAATTTTTGCTGACAAAATTGGATTCTTATTTGGAAATTGTTGGTAAATACGCGTATATTTTTCATTAAAAACTTGAACACTTGATATATGTAATAAAAAACATCTCTTTCTCTCTCTCTCTCTCTCTCTCTCTCTATATATATATATATATATATATACATATATCACAAATTTATTATTATAAATCTATATCAGAATTATTTTAAACTTGAACCTGTAGTTTTATTGTTCTACAAAAACTTTGTATTTTCCTTGTGTTAAAAAGAGGAAAAGTAGAAAGGGGAAAAAGATTGATGGCTGTTTTCTCGGGTAAAATTTAAAACAAAGATTGAAAATAAAATTAATGAGAATAACTTGAGTATTTTAGAATTTTTACAAATGTCAAAAAAAAAGAATAAAAACTGTAATTAAACTCATCTAAAAATATACAACAAAAAACCCACCCAAAGTATACGTTTTTAAAATAAATTAACATTTAAAATATATTAGTATTCGTAATTAAAAAGCTTTAATTAATTCGTAATTAGCTTCGTTTTCAAATTCAAAATAAGAACTCTCTTCGATCCCTAATCGAGAACATTAAGATCGCATATCCAGCACCGCTCTTTACGTGACATCAATATATTATAAGATAATGTAACGTATTATCAATTTATATTGATGACTTACCGATAATATCACCGTTGCAAAATCCAAAACAGTTAAATATTGAAAAATAAAAAATTTTATTAAACTTTAACAATATCTGATTTCTCATAAGGCTAGACATCAAGTGCAAGAACAGTTTCTTATGCATACATTTTTACAATGTATTATTAGATAAAAAAATATAAATTTATTTATATTTAATTTTACGAGTTATGTTCTCGGAAAAACGCTTTATCAGTATTATAAGACTACAGTTGTAAAATTTATTCTACTGCGGAGGTAATTTAATGAGAAATTAAATTACCGCGAAGTACCTTTAATGAGATAGGGTATAATTGCTCTTAAACTGTTAATACAAGAGAATTTTCACATATCGCACAAGACAAACGACCGATCGACTTAGCCAAAGATATCGGTAACTAACGTCTAACTTTTGACAGATTACAGTTTGCTGTAATAACATGTATGACGTTTATAGCTGAAGAACAAGCTACTATAGTGTTACTTTTAATTATTTAGAAGCGGTTAGAGAAAGAGAAATAGCATCGGACCGTAGCGTATAGAAAAGGTAGCAAACGGGGTAACGGAATTCAATATGTTACCTATTAAATATGTAACTGTCCGTTAACTGTATATTTGTCTCTTTTTAAAGGTTTTTCTTTCTCGTTCACTAGTTGTCGGATTTGACCGACGGTATTTACTACTCTTTATGCAGTATTTGTTCCCCTTTCTATCTTTTACTGATTCAACATTACTATTTGAATCCGATCTGAATCCTAAATTAATATTATAAAAAATATAAAGTTAAAATAAAATAAATTTAAAAAATGTATTTATATATATACATATATATAAATAGAAATTTTAATAAAAAAAAAGGCTGAAAA
The DNA here is from genome assembly GCA_010016005.3 of Zanna intricata. Classification (NCBI taxonomy): domain Eukaryota; kingdom Metazoa; phylum Arthropoda; class Insecta; order Hemiptera; family Fulgoridae; genus Zanna; species Zanna intricata. The sequence goes on along the minus strand of JAAAKQ030078736.1, from coordinate 9,399 downwards.
TATTATCTATTGGATTTATTCAAGCGAATACATATATCTTATAAACAATTAAAAATTATTTATCGGTATTATTATAAACGAAAATCAAGTTAAGTACGAGTATATCGAAATATAACCGACCATCAATTAAAAGATTTTTTATGAAGTTTTTTTTACAGTAAATAAAGTATTAATTGATCTTTCTAAATAGTAAATCCTACGGTAATAGCAATTCAATTTAAATAAGTTTAATTTCTATAAATATCAATTCGTATATCCTAAACAATCATTAAAAAATATAAATATATATATATATATGTGTATATATATATATATATAATCTAAACGATTATTTCTTTCAAACTGCATTATTTGTTGTTTATTTCTTCTGTTACAGTCGATGGATGGTCGCGGGAAAGGCTGATCCTGAGATGCCTAAAAGGATGTACATACACCCTGATTCGCCTTCAACGGGGGAACAGTGGATGCAGAAAGTAGTTTCTTTCCACAAGCTCAAACTCACCAACAACATATCCGACAAACATGGCTTCGTAAGTAATTTATCAAGGGTAAATCGGATTATCCGATTATTCTTGCCGTTTCGATATACGGAGTATACAATATATAATAAGTTTTGTTTTCGAATTGAGTCGGTTTAGTGAAAGATCTAATCAAAGATAAATCAAAATTTATCAAAAGGTCTTTTGTTCAATCTATTTGAATCCATTCGAATCATATCCCTCACGAAATTTAATCTTCTATTTGGATTGAGATCTCAAAATCTCCAAAAAAAAAAATTTTTTTTCTTTAACTTGTTAAATTTCTTTATTTCACTTCATTCTCTATCCATCTTTCGGCCACGGATCGTTTTTAAAAATGATTCTAGATTTGTTATATTGGAGGTTTCGTCCAAAAGAGGATTACCTTTTCAGTACTGTATTATAAGGTCTCAATTTTGCATTTACGGTTAAATTTTTCTTGTTGTTCATATTTTTAGTAAAAAATTTTAATATCTCAAAAACTGTTTTTCCGCTTACAAACACCTTCTTATCCGAACCGTTAGAGGTTATTATTTCACCAGAATATTTACATTTATCTATATATTTTTAACTTCTCCAAATTTGATTTCTGTACGTTTTGTTTAGAATTTGTCGTTGTTTATGTTTTAGAATCTTGTAAATCAGTTTTATCGGAGTTTATTTTTAAATCCTCAACTTGAGAAAATTGCCTCTTTTTCTGAATTCCTTCTTTCTTCTCTCAGAATTTTGTTTTTTTTCTTAGTTTCTTCGAAATGTACACGGTATTCTCATTTGAATTTAGAATTTCGGTTTTGTCTTACTAGGAATCTTTTTTTTCTATAGCTAATTCACAATTAGAATTCCACCAGGAATATTTTTTATTGTATTGTAACGGACCGATTTCCCTGGCAGTCTCTATTAAACTAATAAAAGAAACTTGAGTTTCTTTCCGGTTTTCGAGATTACTTGCTACTTATTTATTTTATATTAAATATAATTGTTAGGATATTATTATATACTCTGTTTTCTCCATAAATAATTACGATTTTTATCGTTTAAAAATTATACAGACCCGATATATATATTGCTAACATCGAATTTATTTATTTTTTTCAGTTAAAAGATAATACTTTCCTATAAAGAAGATATATGTGCGGTAAAATATATTAAAAGTTCTGGGTTCGAATCCCGATCGGCTTTTCACATCTTTTTCATAAAAAATGTAATAACACAGAGCGATTATAATTGACTTGTGTGGCGGTGGCAATCGCTAAAAAATTAAATAATTACCAATAGGGTAGTGGTTTTCTTTTACAAGAATCATGACTTTGATTATTAAATGATAAATTACATCATTTGGAGTAATTAGAACGCTGTATTATACAACACAAATGAATTCACGCTTCATTTTCGCGATTTCTTATGCAGTAGTTATTTCCACCCAGAATCTTTTCCGTTAAGCGGCAACATTTGCGTTTTTGTTCGGAGTAGCGTTAACGCGCCTCGATATCAGCTCGAATGACACCATTGTTGCATATTGCCGGCAATATCGTACTGACTGGCCCGTTGGCTGCGACTCGTTGACGGCAGATTATTAAAGCGATAACGATTCAATTCTTTTTTTTTTGATCTCAATTTTTTTTTTTTTGCTTCATTTAATTTCTTTACATTACTTTTTTTTGCAAATAGGTATTTTTAACTTTAAAAATAAACATACACTACACTATAATAGTCAACGTACAGTGTACAGAAATAAACATATGAATGACAATAAAGAACAAAGAATGCTTTGTCATACTCCCACGTATGATTTCTGAGGAATTGAATATTGGAAATAGATTAATTACTGCGCGGTGGCGGCGATAATGACGTGTCATGCGGCTACGATGTCATTTAATTCTATTCCGTACCGAGGCGCGTTTACGTTATTCTCCACAAAATGCAAACGCTGCCATTTACGGGAAAGGTCCTCCATCATTTGCTAGCTGTCCACTGTTATCATTTACACGTATTTCTATCTGTTAGTTAATTTTTTTTTTTTTAATTATTTCCCAACGGTTATAGTGATTTATTTATTTTTTATCAGAGATATTTTTGAAGATAAGAAAAAGCTGTTATTTAGTGTAATAACAAAAACGTGTTTATTAATGATTATTAATTTTAAGTTCGCTGAACAGAAACTTTATCGCCTAGTTTTCACGAACCGGCCGTAAATCTATCCGTTTATTTGTTTTTAAATATGTTACTCCATAACTTTTACAAGCACGAATAAAATTTAACGAATTACACAGTACACTATGAAAATAACTGATATTTTGTATAAGGCTATCGCGCGCTTTGCCAGGTAAAGTATAAAGAAACCGTGATATTATTTCCGTTTCGAAAAGATAAAATATTGCAGAATACATTTTTATGATGTAAAATAGAAAGCTAAAAATGTCTTTTACTGACACGATTAGTTATTTCATGAATTAAATACATAACACAGTAAACCTTTACGGTCTTCTTTTGTAAAATTTTTATATTTAATTATAAGTTTTTGTATTTTTTTTTACCTTCCAGTTTTATTTTCAACAATTTATTATTATTATTATTTTAATAGATGAACGTTCCTGTCATCGATCACGTTAAAAATTAACAAGCTGGAGTGTAGTTCTGTATGGACGACGGGGAAATATATGGGAACGAATGATCGGCGTCTCATTTACTCCAGCTAATGGGAATTACGGTTATTTATTTGCTGTTTGATGTCGATGTTGTTTGTATTTTCTTGTCGGTGCAGGCAGCAGGCGGTGGCCCGCGGCTCGCGGTGGCCCGGCAACTATCCCTGTTTCCTTTGAAGAGGCGCCGACTACGGACAACCGATGACCGTATGAATGCAGGCTCATTGTATTTGTTTACACGCACACTCCCACTTGTCCCACGTTGTGCATGTTTGGACGTTTGAACGAACTAATATGTGCGTGCGTTAGTACGCGTTTGCGTTTGTGTTCGGTGTATTTGTTTATTATTCGTTACGCATTTCAAACGGTTGTGTCGGCGGCACCTGAACGCCACTTTTGAGTTAAATTATTATTCCACTTTTTTATATTCTGGTGTCTGTTTTGTTTAACTACGCTGTGAATTTCTACGATTTACTAGGTATAAAAACAATAGTAATAATAAACAAAAAGAATAAAAATAATGTAGAATCTTTCCTACTTTATTCGTTGCGAGTTTTTGCGATAACATCGATCTGTTTTACCGTTATTGCAGCAGCCTCTGGTGAAATAGAATACTGGTTTAGTTGTGAATATTTAGATCAAAAAACGATCGTTATAAATTAATTTATAACGATCGTTTTCGTAAATATCTCTTCTTAAAAAGTCAATCTTTGTAATATATGTTTCACTTCAGCACGATCTAGCGCTAGATAAAATGAGTGAGCCGGCGACATAAAATTACCTAAAAAATATACGACTTAATTATATATATATAAATACGTCTACTGAGAAAATAAGGGATAAAACAGAGTAAGAAAAATCTTTTCTTAACATGATTCCCAAAATATTAATTTTTTAAATTAATATAAAATTAATCGCCTTAAAATTACATTTATTTACATAACTCGTAATACTTATAAAATAATTTGAAGTAAAGAACTAAACAAAGGGTACTGTACTGAAAAGAACGTGATCCCCCTCCCCCTTCTTACGAATTATTTACTAAAGAAAGCATTTTTATTTACACATAAGATAGAAATATTGATTTGTAAAGGTCTTGAAAACGATCTTTGTAATGCTTAGTAAATTAGATCGCCACAGATTTTATATTTTAAGAATTATTTGTAAAAAGTTTAAAAGTT
>JAAAKQ030078725.1:0-15137 GCA_010016005.3 Zanna intricata | reverse complement strand
TGCCTGACCGGGATTCGAACCCGGGACCTCCGGAATGAAAGGCTGAGACGCTACCACTCAGCCACGGAGGCCGGCACTATAATAATAAAGATACAAATAAAATAATATTTATTACAGTGAAAATTTTATATTTAAACCAAATAAAAATTTAAAAAAATATTTAAATAATAATATAATTACATCACAATATGAATTTTAATAGTATTTATAAGCATTTATAGAACTAATTGTAGCGATTGTAAACTTGAATAAATTAGTAACACCAATAGATCCTTAAAAACTGATTTAAGAGCGTACAAAAATAAATGAAAAAAAATTTTCAAACGTTGCTGATCACCTCATTACACGTGAATTTACAATGAAAAATATCGAAAATAATTTTAAAATATTAATATTAAAAAATAAGAAATCTGGAATAAAAAAAAAAAAAATATTAAATTTAGAAACAGTTAAATTTTAAAATATTATGAGTTATTTAAATTTGGCACACTGTTTTTACAGTTACCTTAGTTGTAACCAACATTTAATTTCGGTGATAATGAAAAACTACCATCTTTACATATAACAAAGATAATGTACCTGATTTATTACCGATGATAAATTTATGGATTTGAAAAGAGTTTTATATAAGTTTATAAATTAATGAATTTAATAAGTGTCAATAGTTTTACTGTTGGTCGTAAATAAAAAACATTTTGGTGTGTGGAAACATAATCCCAATGCTGATCCTAAAGTAATCACTTATATACGCAGTAGTCTAAACTAGATCAATAGAAAATTCGCACTCACAACACTATGTTTGTTATAAAAACAAATGTTCTTTGATAAATTAAACGTAGAGAATCCTGATTTACGACCGTCAGCTATAACGAATAATTAATAAACAATCCTTAACTTACTAAAAATAAGTTATCGATAGATCGCACAAAGAAAAGGTGTATTTTTATTGCCGTCTTCGAGTACTTGCAATAATATTACAACAATTTTTTTTAATAACTGTCTGGACCCAAAACTTCCTTCCCAGTTCTTTCCACTCAATGAATTAACCACTAATGTTGCTTTAATCACTTTATTTTCCCTGTATTTTATACCCAAATAACTTTAATATAAAGTTAGTTTTACAGTTAAGTTTAAAAATTACATTTTTCTTCTTTTTTTTTTCTTTAATATCACCTTATAATATTTACTTAATGAGAATTTATATGACGTTTTAAACTCAACGAGAATTTATATCATTATACTTCTGTGTTGCACTGAATAATGTGTACAAAAGTTTTATTTTTTTTAAATTAATTTAAATTCATCGAAATTATTAAATTTCGTCGAATAAATTCCGGTAGGCATATATTTTTAATACAATCGATATCTTTACGAAAATAAAAAAAAAATCTAAGGGAGGTTTAAAAGAAATTTTAAAATAAAAACACAATATTTTAAATTAAAAGAATCAAAATAACTGAAAAAAAAAATGAAAAAATTTAACTACATTTTAAAATGTAGTATGATAAAAAAGAAGAAAAAAAGAAGTTACGCAATAAAAAATGTAAAAAGTACTGGAAGTAAAAACAGATTGTAGTAAAATTGATTAACTATGAATTATTATCAGCTTGGTTCCTCTCAGTTAGGTAAATATTTTTTCAAGGCTGTGTTAATATTTTATATGTTAAACCAATAATGAGTTGAAACCGAAGAAACATTCTGAGTCTTTTAATTGCCTTAAATGACAAAGCAAATTACACAACATTAAAATTTAATTATTAAAGCAATTGTAGGTTAGGTTATTTTATCATTTTAATTACAATAATACAGGGAAAGCGAATATTCAGCTCATATGATAATTAATAACGTTAAATAGATCTTTAATGAAAACCAATAAATTATGCAATCAATTGAAATAACAACACCTGGTTTTCCCTCTACGAAAGACTGCATATTAATCTTTTTATTTTTACATTGTATGAAGTGAATTTTTAATTAAAATATTATAATTTTATTCACCTAAATTAAATTCACTGAAGGAAGCTTTTTTGAATTGAGTTTTCCTTGATTTGATCTTTCAAATGATTTCACATGTTTTAAAAAGGAAGGTTTTGTAGATGAAATGATTAGTGAAAAAAAAACAGATCTTTACCGAGATTAGAATCTGAGATCTATCTATACAAAAAAAAAATATGACTCATATTTACGATTTTTAGATTTACGACTACTTTGTAGGTATCAATTAAGTCTTTGTAACGGGAGTCTAGTCGATTTCTTCTTGAATTCGAAATTCCTCGGTAGGATTACTTGATATATAATAGAAAATATGTAGTTATTATGCTTCATAAGACATTCGATTTGATTTTATATATAGTAATAACATGGAGATTATTTCTTATAACTGATTACTTACTTGAAAAAATAATTAAGAAATTCTAGAAGCTTGTCAGCCGAGATAATATATCATTTAATGATCGATAGGAATTTAAATAACACTACTCAAGAACTCAGATAATTTGGTTTAAACAAATAATAAGTGAAAGAAGGAAGAAAGTTTTTTGGTAATTTATTACATAACCTCCCCTCCGCCATTTGTCACTATCACCTGTCAATTTTAGAAAGATATATCAATAATAATAGTATACATAATAACTATATATCTTTTAGCATTATAAAAATTAAAGCTTTCTCTAACACATCACATTAAGTAATTGAAATCCGATAGACAATAAGTTTTAATTTATAAAAATTTCCCTAGAAAAAGTTAATGCTAAGATTTTACTTTAAAAAAAAAAAGATAAAATAACAAAAACTACTAAGGCTGAATGAAACAGTCGATGAGAAGCTACGCAAAAACCTAAAACACCATCACAAATAAAATTAAAAAAATTAAAGAAATACAAAAACCCAGTAAAAAACATAAGAAACCCCACGAAACCCTATCATTCATTCTTTTTTGATGATTTTTATTTTTTGCCGGTGATTTTACATTATAAAGCAAGCTTTTTTAAAACTTATTTTTATATATTTTTTTTTGGTTATTTTCCTTTTTTGTTGAGAATTTTTTTATGTAAATGACTCTTATGGTCGTTTAACTGTATTTAGCTGGTATTTTTATTTTCAGTGGTTAGGTTTTATAAAATAATTTTTGTAATCGGTGTTATACTTTTTAGGACTAAATAATATTGTTGCGGTTATACATCAAGTTCAATTAAAGAAACAGACGAACAGACTTTAAACTGTAAAAACTACCCCGAAACAATTTTTAATCCGATATCAAGGTCGCAAAAAATTTATCAAATTAAAAACTTTCCAGATCTACAAAGCTGTTGAATAAAGAATTTTTGTTAAACAAAGAATGAATAACCTGTTTGTCTGTTTGTTAATTTCTTATGGTTCATAATTTTATTACGATCTATGTCTTTATATTGTCCTACAAAAATGATAGTCTCCTTTTGTTAGTTTTTGAGTTGATTAGAGTGTTGGTATTTCTTTTTATTTTGGTTCTTTTAATTTTTTTTTTTTTTTACTGGATTACTAGTAATGCAACTATCCATAGTAGGTGGATTGGAAAATATAAGCTAGAAAGTAATAAAGAAAAATGAACTTAATGAATTCTCGATTAATTTAAGCTAATCAACCAACTACGTCTAACATGAGATTTAAAAAAAATTGTTTTTTTGATAAAATGACAATTTACATAATTATATCGTTATTTTAAGTTAAAATTAAGGTTATATTGTAAAGCATTATAACTTTTAAATAAAAGAGATGTATACAGATGGGAGAACTTATCGAATTATCGTTAAATATATAATAGGTTAAAATATTATTAGAAGCCTGGTAAACCTGATTTTAAATGGAGATAACTTTTCATATTCGTAATATCTATGCTACACTAAATGAAAAACATCAAGACAACGCCAAAAAAATAACAATTATAACGAACAGTTTTGTAGATTAATCATCAACATTTAAAACGAGTTATTTATCTCCAATTTAATTTTTAAATATATTTTCAATAAATTTATATTTTAACAAAATAGAATTTAAACGATATATAATTACGTACGTTGACAAAGATAAAGTTAATTTGATGTTAGTGAAAGCAAAAAGAACGTTCGTTAGTTAGGCAAAATAGTACCAAGAAGATGGTACAAGACTGTAGTTTACAGATTAGTTAGTACCGATGGGATTGAGGTAGAGCCAGTGTACTTTTGGACGCCTTTCAAAAAATAAACAGGTTGTTTAACCAGTGCCAAAATTATCAGTTTGCGCACGCTGCTCTTCAGTTTCTACAGTAATATCACATAGTAAAGCTTGTAGTATGATCGCATATGCGCAGGCGAAATTCACTGATATATATATTCGCCCACATAATATTTTGGATCGAAACAAAATGAAAACATTTCAATTAGTGCGTAATAAAACGTTACTTACACAGCCCACTTAATATTATATATAATTGTGCTAAATTTATATCATAATCGGTTATTAAATAACGTTTTTGAAGGTATTAGTTAATACGTACCTTTCTGCGAAATAACATTATGACAGTTTGTTATTACATAAAACATTATGTTATTCAAAAAGTTGTTAAAAAGTCCTATTTAAATGTGATTTACCATCCCCGTCACTAAAGATATTTAAATCCGTTTTAAAACATTTATCATAATATATTGTGGGAAGTTCGGCCAAAGGAGACACATTATCGTTTACATTTTAACCAGACGTTGAAAGGAGGGCGTTTTGTTTGAAAAGCTTGTATTTATATAAATACATTCACTATAACTCTAAAAAGGCAAGAGTGATTAATAAGATTCTACATAAAATTCTTTGTCGTAATTTCACTAATAAAAATGGATGAGATTTAGAAAACAAAAAATAAATGCAAGTAGATATTTGGATGTATATAAATAAAACAACTTCATTTGCAAGAAAGGTATTAACCCGAAATCACATAGAGAAAAATTAATTAAATATTTCTGCTGTGAATAACTATATTTTTAAATAGATTATTACTCAAATTCTACAAATTTGAAATTTCTTCATAGGATTAATCCCGAGGACTCTCTTAAGTTATAATTGGTTTATCACAACTCGGCTTTTAAAGGGATAATATTAAAAACCTGAAGCTTAATTCAGTACGATGAATTTTTTATAATATTTATCTTGAAACAGTACCCTATTGTATTCAAATATAGAAGTATTTAACTCGAAAACGGCTAAAAACTGTAAAAAAAAATTTAGTACAAATGTTTTTATTATTATAAGCATAATTTTTTTTTTACAGGTTTAGGTCTTAGTTTTTTCTTTTTAAGAAAAAAAAAGTTACCATATTTTAACAGTTTTATATAAATCTGCAGTCTTTATCTCCAATGGAAAATAAAGCTATAAATCGTTCAATGAAATATTTTAAAGTCGTTACTATTTTTGTCTTCTTTCTTACATAAAGGTTCGTTTAATAATAATTATATTTTATTTATTTATTCATTACAATAGAGCAGCTACTTGAGCCTTGATATATTGTACATTTATCACAAAACACTAATAATAATGGACACATAACGTTACATATACGAATCATGAACAACATATACATAGGTAAACCTAAGTAACATGTATGTTTGCATAACCTGATAATAATAGAAATAATAATAATGTCATTGCAATGAACAGTTACAAAAAGTTCATACAAAATCAGAACATCAGTGATATGTGCAGAATATGCCACCAATAATCGGACACAATTGATTTTTTGATAATTGGATGCTCCAATTTGGCGAAGACGGAATATTTGCATTGCTCCAATCTTACAGTAAACATTATTCATCAGGGATTGGCATTAAAATTAGGACTTGTATATGACAGGAAGAAATTTCCTTATGAGGAACATAAGGCCACACCTACATTGGAAAATGAGCATTACAAACTGTATTATAATCTCCTCATACAAACTGACAAATTTATTGCTGCAAATAAGTCAGACATTGTTCTATTCAACATTAGAGAAAAACTGCACTTCTCATTGATGTCACTTATCCGCCTGATCACAATATTAATAACGCTGAAACAGATAAAATAACCAAGTACAACCCTATGGCAATAGAATATAAATAAATTTACAGATTGAACTCAATAGAAATCATCCCTGTTATGATACAAGCAAGTGGATTAATTAACAAACATTTAAAGAAATACATAGAAAAGGTTGATCTGGATTCTAAACTCGTTATTCCAAAAGCCCAAAAATCAGTAATTTTGGAGACGTGCACGATTGTATGAATTGTGTTAAATGCACCACAGCACTGAATGAGGTATGCCCTAATGGCCCCTCATACTGAAATTCCGGATGTGAAACATCTCCGAGATATTTTAATAATAACAACAATAATAATAAACTTTTATTATAAATATTTTATAATTTTATAGGCATTCCTATTAGGGTTTTCTGGGATAAAATGAAAAGAAAATGGTCGTCGTTTTACAGGCCGTTATTTTCTGCAGAAAACAAGCAAGAGAAGAATATTGGAGTATATTTTATATAGTATCAAATTACGATCGATTAAATTTTTGTGTTCATAAAGAGACATTGTCAGTGTGGAAAAGATGTTTATTATTGTATTTGTATATTAATTTCAACAAAACCTTTCTTTGAAGAAAAATAAAGTTCGTAACTTTTCCTGTAGTGTTTGCTTACATGATATGAATTTCTCTCATAAAGAAATTTTTTCTCACATTTTGATCGTCTAACCGACTGTTAACTTTTGGTTTATTTGATTAAAGAAATTGTATATAAGTTTAATGTTAAGAATTTTCGTAGACTATCATTTAATGAACAATATATTAAGAATAGATCATCTATACGTCCCGAGTTAATTGAGATTAATACTTACACCTCTTATCGGGTTAACTCTAGGTTGTTCCTTTGTGGAATCTTGTTTCTGATTCCGAGTGGCTCTTTAATTTTTCGATGAAAAACAATTTTCATCGCAAATATACTACAGCTGATCGATGAAAAACTTTCTATCAGTAATGCGCTGCTTCAATTACGGTAAAAATACCCCGATTTCTTGAACGAGTAGGATTGGGTAGGCCTCCGCATTTGGAGAAATCTTAGAATTTTTTTCTTCATGACATTTTTTCATACTGTGGTTTTCCGAGGGTAGACTTTTCTCCCAAGCAATATATTTTCCTTACCCTTGAAACGTTTTCCCCAAATTTCGATTGAGCCTTTATAGGTCTAATCCAGATAAGTTTTCCAGACTGAGTATGCCGGGATCTGTAAAACCAGTTAATTATTGGTTGGGGAAACTGACTGTGAACTGATATGGGGACTCAATTTCTTGTTCTGCGACTGCACAATAAGATTAATGGCGGTGAAATGGCTATCAAATAAAACCGGGTTCTCATTTTCCTTCATAAAATACAAAATACTTCACACACTAAAAAAGATTTTTTTTGTAATTTACAATTTAAAGGATTAAAATGGAGAAACAAAAAATTAAAAATTTGTTTAATTTCTTTGTGACAAATGAAGATATCACCTTGATCTTTGGTGTGTATAATCTTCATGCGAGTATTTAAAAACCAATTTCTAGAGTGAGTGTACGATATATGTGTGTATTATATACACATATCAGTTCAAAGAGTAGTTTAAATTTAAGCAATGAGTGTTACATATGACTTAAACATGGAGAATCTATGTAAAACAGAATTTTTATTTGTATATTGTATATTTCTCACGCTTTCATCGAAAAATCAAAGAAGTTAAATAAAATAAATATTTTTAAAACTCCTGTTTAAGTAAATAATTTTATGTTTTTTATTGTATGTTTATTTACCACAACTGCTGTGTGTAAGATACCTTAAAAATGCTGTATTAATTTGATATATCAAATTAAAAGATTTTAAGGATTAAAAACACTGTGTATAATGACTGCCGACAACGGACAAGTTAGTAACAGTCAATTTATCAAATTAATTTTTGGGCTCTTCCTACTGGCTGTAGTTTTGATATCCAGAACAAATAGCTTAAACCTTGTATTTAAACGTTTTGTTGGCATACGTTTTAGGATATCTGGCATGTTTCGTATTCTTCCTGAATAGTCTTCTTTATCATATAAATATTTAAGTGATATTTATGAATCTTTATAATGAAATTTATTGTACAGATTTTCTTTTTATATATTTTTTTTTATTTTTGTTTAGATGTTTGTATTTTTTTATATGTTATTATATTTAACTTTAATTTTAATTAAATATCAGTGAAAATTTTAGTTTTTAACATTCGGTATTGGAAAATTTTCCCTACTCCCTTATTAAAATTTTTTATCATTTCTTTTTTCATTGATATTCTTTGTTTAATAAGAAAATTCTTTTAAAAGTATATTTAAAAATTAAAGTAGTGAAGGAACATTACGCTTTGGAAACCTTTTTTAATCACTATCGATTTTTTTTTTCTCATTATCGATGTATTTATTACTAATGTGTCATGGGCTATATATATATATCAAATTATCGAGGTATTAAAAAGAATATTTTCAGATGTAGATAAGAAAAATAAGGAATGAAGAATTTTGTGATTAGCATCAGATAAAACTTTTTGAAAATATCTAAGCGCTTTGTGATAAAAAGAAAGCAAGAAAATTAGGAAAACTGTATAAGTAATGCAAGGATATAAATTTTTTAAATGTTATGTTAGAGATATTGTTTAAAATTAAGTTGAACCGAGAAGTTTTTTTTCAATAAAAATAAGAGATCTATAAAATATTCTTAAAAGAAAAACTTGGTTGGTGGGTCATAATATTCTAACTTTATAATGAAATTTATTGTACAGATATTAGTTAATTTGCGGTGGAAGAAAGAGTGGAAAAGAAATATAAGGCGAGACAAAGATTAGATCGTGAAAAGAAAATAACTAAATATTTTAAGATGTAGCAAAAAAAATTAAAATTTAAAGGTTATATAGAATACAAAGGAATGAGGAAAACTATCAAACCAACGGATAAAAAAACAAGATAATTTAAAGGAAAAAAAATAAAGAAAAATCAAATTTCTGTTTGTTGGTTTTAGTTATCAATTCCAGTCTGGAAACAATAATCAGACGTAAGAGTTTATGACTTTTTAGAATTAATTTAATTATACAACAGTTTCCCCTGATAACCGCTCCTGATCAATCGACTTGCCGGTTTAACCGAACGACTCAGTCTATATAGCAACATTAGAATTATTATAAACAATATTAAACTAATATGTATTATATTAATCAAATGACTAGCGTTAAATGGACTAAAAAAGTTAAACTTAGATAATATACCAGTATTAGATATAACATAAAGCCATGGAATGAAAATTCAGCCTAAGAAATTAACTAAATAAAAAAAAGCTAACAGATTATTATTGCGATACCGTAGATGAAAAGGGAAAATCATGAAAATGGAAAAAATCTGGAAATTTTCTAAACGGTTAGTATTAGATAAGAATGACGTAAACATAAAAATTTGAAGCGGTGTGCTATTATAAAATGCAATTATGAACTATAATCGAATTATTGAAGCTGATGTGCACCATTCAAAGAGAAATAAAAAGATTTCTTGTATAATTTTGAGTTGCATTGAACGCAGCAGCGCGAAGGAATGAATGCAGTATGACGCCCTAATACTTAAAAAATGGAAAACTACGCAGTTGAACAAAGTGTTCAATCTTAAAACAAAGATCACGAGATTTTTTTTGCAACAAATAACGGAAGTTTATTGAAATCAAAACTAACTTGATATTAGTGCTGTTTATTTCAGTTTAAGGTTAAATTACAACAGTTAATAAAAAAAATAATAATTTAAATGATAACCGTTTTGTTTAATAAGTGTAAAGATCTGAAGAACTTACAATAAACCGTAAAAAATAAAACGTGTTGCTTCATTATTTTATTAATAACTTAAAATTTTATCTGATAAGAAATAAATTAACATTATAATTTCTATAAGCACCATAATAATTTAAATTAACAGAAAGTTACTTATCATGGGAAAATAACTTTTTTATACCTTTTCCTGTAAACCATCATAGTAATCCATTGAATTAATGAAGAGCATATATATATATATTATTTCTGTCAGGAATGAGTTGATGATGTGTTATCCCAAGGATAATAAAAAGGAATTATTCAAGAATTTATCTGTAAAGATTAAGGAAATTCGTAGGTAAATTATAGTATATATTAATATCTAGAAATAATCTCTATTGATAAAAATAATATGTCGGGAGTGATTCATAATCAACGTCCAGCAAACACTACTGAAAATAACTGATGAAAATCTATATACAAGTTCATCTTAGTAAGTGTAATTGTACACTAAGGTCGGCCTCCGTGGCTGAGTGGTAGCGTCTCGGCCTTTCATCCGGAGGTCCCGGGTTCGAATCCCGGTAAGGCATGGCATTTTTCTCAAACGCTACAATTCATTTATCTCATCCTCTGAAGATATACCTTAACGGTGATTCCGGAGGTTAAAAAAAAAAAAAGAAGAAAAGAAAAAAAAATGTACACTAAGAAAGGATTTTTTTTAAATTTCGAGTTTAAAGGGATAAAATGGAGCAACAGTAAAATTTACAATTTTTTAAATTTCTTTGTGACTAATGAACATGTCAACGAAAAATAAATTTGTAAATTTATTTGTAAATAAATAAAATTTATTTGTAAATTAAATACAAATAAATTTATTTATTTTAAATAAATAAATTTATTTGTAAATTTTCCCCATCTCCAACTACATTAAACGAGATGATGTTCACTAGATTTGGGCTTGCAAATACTCTTCAGATAAATATCTGAAGACTGATTTTTGTTTAATTCCGATTTTTTTAAGAGTTGCAACGGTATACGACTCGGCAGCTCAACCAACACAGCCGTTACCATTGTTATTGTATGTATGACGTGACTGGCTGCTCCTATTCCAGTTATTTTACTAAAATCCCCCCCCCCCCAAAAAAAAGACTGACGGGAAACGCAAGTAACCATATAGCGAGGGTGAAGCCGCGACGAGGAAGTTAGTAGTTATATAAAATAATATGATACTACTATTTGGTAATAATAAATAATTATAATAAGTACAGAATAAAATAACAATTACTAAGTAATTGATTGAACATTTTGAAATTCCTATTACAGGATGTGTCATAAGTTTCCATATATAGAAAAATAAACATTTTTACTTTCCCTTCTAGATACAGAACTATAGTTCTAGTTCTACTAGTTCTGAACTATAGTTCTATTGCAGAACTATAGTTCTATAAGGGAAAGTATTATAATCGGTCTAATTTGGGTATGTACTGATTTCACCGGATCTTAACGTTTTGACACCTAAAGAACTCAAAAAACCGGATGGAAATTTTCCGGGTGTTAATGTTCCTATGTACGAATGTGTGTGTTCGGTGTTGGCCTCTAAATCACCTTATATCTCCAGAACTATTAAACCGATTTTGACTAAGCTTGATAAGATTACTTTTATGTATGGAGCAGTGATGCCATTAAATTTTAAACTTAAAAGGTCTAGGGGGTGAGACTGTAGAGTAAGGTCCTCCTTAGTACCTCGAGGTTCCAGCTAATTAGGTAATATTTTTCTTAGGCACGTTCGTTAACAATTAAAAAACAACAATATTTGCAAAAAAAAGTTTTTGCAAAATCGCACTTCACCTCCAAAAAACGCTGTAGTAGAGTCGTCTGCTATGTTGTGACATCATAGATGAGCGGTATAATTAAAAAATAAGTGAATAATATTTAATGTGTAAAATATTAACTTGGACTGGCTGGGTCTCGAACTCGTTCGCCCGGATGACTCGGTACCTGGTGCGTTAAGCCTCGCGGCTATGCCAGTCTGCAGACCATACAAACGAAATTTGTTCTATGTAAGTTGTGAAATTACATTAGTTTAATTAATGCCGACCGCCACCGCAAGTATCGCCCCGCCGCGCCCGCAACGAATTAAATACGGAATGCGCGCGCGCGCTTTAGTTAGGATCATTGAATTAAATGAACGAAAAAATATTATATTTAAATAATATGCTAAATATTTTAAACTAGGTTGCTTGTGTATGTATGTGTAAGTAAGTCGTGATCAGAAACAACCCACAATTATCTCAACCTGTAAAACTTTGTTGTCAGCTTTTCTTATGAAGGCCATGGTATATCAGGAAAATATACAAAGCATAAATGATGTCAAGGAACATATTACCAATGGCATTACAAGCACAATTCCAGCTGCTTGCACAGCGGGAACTGATACACTGTGGTCTTAAAAAGAAAATATTTATTTTTCCTATGTATGGAAACTTACGGGACACTGTATTTAAGTATATAGAGTTAAAGAGATTGTAGAAAACTAAGCTGTTTTGTTACTTAGTAAGTTATATTTTTAATATTTTCAACTGCCTAAGTTTTTTTAAAGATTTTAAATAAATTTAATTTTACATAAACTGATAGGAAAATCTTTTAGAAAGTTAGGTAATTTATTAACGTAATATGACAATAAGATCCTTTCACGGAAAGTAAAACAATGCAATGCTAAGTTCGAAATAATACCCCAATAAATAATTTGGTCTTTATTTTCAACGGCTGGGATAAAAAAATTTTTTTTTGATTTGTATATCTGGAATTTATCATAAAGATAAACGGATGTTAACAAAGTGGTTTAATTTTAATTGTAAAGCGACTCACTTAATATATTTAAATATTCATAGGACAGTTAGTAAAGAAAAAACAACAATAAAAATAATTTTTTATTACGAATCAGGTCAATAGTATTTACTGAATGACCTGCATTTGGTCCACGAATTAGGTCTGATAATATAGACCGCAATTGTGTATGAGAGCGAGTGTACGTGTTCCACTATGGAACGGTGCCGAATTAACGTAAATGTTTACCCGACCTTGGTGTTGAGTTAAATTTTCAAAACGTTAATTTTGTTAGTGCACTGCGAAGAAAGAAAGTAATGGATGGCAAAAAAGGTCATTATGTTATATAACAATTTACAGATTGTATTTTTTCTTATAAATAAACAGAAGCTCATATTTCTTCTTTTTTTAAATCTTATTAAATAAAACAACTATCAAAAGTACCGATTCTAGAAAAGCTATAAAAGTGAATAATAAATAACTGATACATTTATCTTATTTACAAATCTATTTTAAACTAGATCGTCATTCGGTATCGGTGGGTCAAGGTAAAAAAAATCATATACCTATTTCGCACCTGTTTGGGGTTGCCGACCGTTGAAACGATGTAATTTAAGCTTCTACTTATTCTCTAACTTACACTTAGTTGACCTAGTACTGTAAAAATGACATCAGTATGTGTTACAACTCATGCGGGTAGGTAAAAAATCTAAAAAAAAAACAAATGGAGAAAAGTTTGTTTTATACATATGGTACACCTAGAACAACTATTACTACAACTGAAAAAATTCCAGTTTTAAAATATTAAGCCTTGAATATATAAGAACCCCTACACGTTTATTTTTAAACTTTAAATTTTAGGTTTAACGTGTAGTTTATGCTAAATAATATTAAAAAAAACCACATTTTTTTTTTAATAGAAAAATTAAGTTGTGGCGTATAACTTGTATTTATATGAAAACAAAACAGCCATATCTTGATTTATGCCATTGATATAGTACATTTTGTGGCAATTTAGAAATCCATAGACCAAACAGTGACCATTACATAATGAATAAACGGAACACTGCAAAAATTAAAAAATGCATTTTTTTTTTTTTTCATTTTTCGACTTGAAAAATATCCCTAAATGCAAAAGGGGAAAATGGAATACCCAAAATTTTGACACCTTGCAATACTTTAATTGTTAATTGTTCTTTACTTCTAATACTTAAAAAAAGACTTAAAAAGGATTACTTAATACTTAAAAAGGATTTAAAAAAAGCAACTGAATTTAGAGAGCGCAGAATTAAATGAAATGTATGTGTTATACAAAGAAATTTAAAGAAACGTTTGTTATTTATCATTACAATAGTGTTAATAATTAAAAGTATAGCAATCTTGTAATTTTTTAGTCTTCTTGAAATTTTTTAACAAATATAAATACAACTAAGGACAATTTAGATTTGAAAGAAGCGATTAAAAAAAAATTACACAATAATGTATAGTAAATTAAGTTTTAAAATTTGGTAATTATACGTCTATAACTCAAAACATAATTTTTCTGACTACGGTTATTGTTCTAGGTGTGGAATATATATAAATAATATTTTCAAAGATTTTTTTAGTTTTTTTTTTTAGACGACTATAGATTACGTTTACGTAATTTTGACTTATTTTTCTTTTTTTAAAAGGTTTTCATTTTTTTTATTTGTTGTCGCCTTTCTTCCGTGTAACTTTTCAGGTTTACACCCTTCTTTTTCTTTGTCTTTGGAAACTTAAATTCCCAAATCACTTTTCTAAATTTATCTCTGTCTTTACACAGATCATTAGAAATATTTAATATTTTTAGAACTTTGTCTACTACTTCAAATCGTCTACTACTTTAAGTCTTTGTGGCTCTGTTTATGTAGAAATTAAATATTTTTTTTTGTTGTCGATCTTTGATTGTTCATTCTGCATAAATTTCCATAAAAATGTAATTTTTTTTCCCCGGAATAATTTCCCTTTTTTTCTGAATGTTTGTAAATTCCATCTTCTTATTTTTGTCCATAAATGTTTCTTAAAATCCTTTTTTCTACTTTTGCTATTTCTTGTTCTGAAAAAATTGCAGACATTCTGCCTCATGCAGTGCTTCTTGTAGGACTACACTTTTATATTGCCTCTATTTGGAGTTAAATGAAATGGAGTTTTTATTGCAAATATTCTTTGTGAGATGACCAGCAGTTTCCATTTTTCGTACTCTAGTTTTCACCCCATTTTTTTTGTTGCGATTATATTCGGTGTTATGATTTCACCTAAATATTTAAATATTTGAATTCTACTATATATAAATACAATCCCACTGGTGGGTGTAATAAAAAGATAATTTTTTCTATAAATTATTGTAATTTAAATAAAATGTAAATTATGAATGATAATTTATATTTTATAAATAACGAATGATGGAAAAAGCAAAAAAGAAATAGTGAGCAGAATACATCAGGCAAAGACTGCCTTTTACAAAAAG
>JAAAKQ030078703.1:0-15138 GCA_010016005.3 Zanna intricata | reverse complement strand
AAAAATGTATAAATTGTAAAGATCAACACTCGGCAAGATTTCAAGAATGTCGATTTGGAACAACATATCTGAAAATTTTACACTAGAAAACAGAATACCACAGGAAAGTGTGCTAAGTGTTACTTTGTTTGTCATTGCCGTAAATAGTACAACAATTTGCATGCAAATATCTGTTATATGTTTTTCATTTATAGATGATTTTTTTATTTACATAGCGTGTAGAACTTTAGCTATCTTATTAGAGGCTGCTGCAAAACTCAATAACTCATTTAGAATCGTGGTGTAAAACAACTGAATTTATGTTTTCTCTGGAGAAAACAAAATGCATTTGCTTTTTACACTTGAGGGAACAAACTGACCCTAAACTGTTTCTTAATGGTGAACCAGTTGAAGCATGCAAGTTGGCTAGAATTTTAAGAATATGATTTGACCAACGACTAACTTAGGTAACACATTTAAAGGAACTGAAGGTAAAATGTTTAAAAATTATAAACATGCTGAGAGTTTTATCTAATACTGGTTGGGGTGCTAATCGAGTATATATGTTGCATTTCTACTGGGCACTGATCCGCTCCCATTAAACTAAGGATGCGTGGTTTATTCGTCCGCATGGGCTGTCGCTCTAAAGATGGTCGATGTGTGAACTATCATTCACTCAATGTGTGGTCCATCATTCATTTATCTGTCTCTCTGCAGGTACATTTTGCTCTAGCCACATAGTAAGTCTACAAATGGACAGTGTGAGTCATCTCTCTAGATTAGATGGAACCAATGATATTCTCCTATGTAGCTTGCATTAAAGCGCTTTAATGCGAGAATGACTGGGTGCATCACCCAGTCATTCTAGGTTCTTCAGTCTCATTTCTTTGCTGAGGTACTCTCCAACAAGCATGTTAATTGATATTAGGAATATCCAAGATCTACTGCTCCTTTAGCTATCAGTGCTGATCAGCTTTTCTTATCTCTAAATATACAATTACCTTCAGTAACTCCTGTTCCTCAATGTTATTATTCCTCTTGGTGGTCCTATCTTGTGAATTATTGCCTTAATCTTGGTCGATACCCAAATAAGTACACAAATCCAGTTATCTTACAAGAAGAACTTTTCAGTATTGTAAATAGCGTGAATCCAGTTGCTATAGTTTAACTACACAGCTCTAGACAATAAAGGCTCGTTGGTTGTCCTGTCGTGGTTGCCAATAGAACACACATGTTTGGCCTTTCCAGCATTCCCAATGTTTTCAATATGAACTTGTATTCTATTAACAAGGCCTTAATATATTCAGTCCATCATTCTGACACGTGCTTGTCTGTTAAAATTCTATGAGTGCCTTGCAGGCGATTAATGACATGTACTTTAAGCACCCTATTATTATATAAAAAAGGTTTCATCAAAAAAGGTTGCAGCAATAAAAAAATCATATCTCTTTACATAATTGAGATAAAGTATTAATTGTAACTGCAAAATAATTGGGATATCATCAAGTTTTTTTTAGATGTGACTGGCTGTGATCTTCAGCTTACAATAGTGCAACTCGCAACAATTCTGCACTACTGTAATCAGTGCAAAGGGACACTTCAGCATGAAGCAGAATGCAATCTGTGGTTAGTGGAGTATAAATTTGTTATAATTGTTCAAAGGACTTTCCAACGCGTTTATGGCAACAATCATCCTCATCCAAACAGCATTAGGTGGTGGTATGAGCAGTTTAAGGAATCTCTGGCCACGAGGAAGTGAAAAAGTGCCCTGAATGGCATAAAAAGAGTGATGAGGCAGTTGACCATATACGGCAAAGTTGTTTAAGAAAAGCTAAAAATTCAATTGAATAAGAAAGTTAAGTTGCTGCAAAGTGTCAACAAGATGGTGCACCCCTACAATTTAGCCTAAGCGTTTGATGCGCACTCAATGTAAGATTCCGTAATCGTTGAAATGGTAGGACCAGTCCTGTGCTTTGGGCTCTGAGAAGCCTAGATTTGACTCCCCTAGACTTTTTTCTATGGGAATACGTTAAAAACATTCTCTATAGTGAAAAGAATCAGCGATATACAACATTTAAGACAACGGATCACCGCTGCTATTTCCACAGTTACGTCTGCAATGATCCAACGAACCTGGTCAGAACTCTATTATCAGCTAGATTTTTGTAGAGCAACCATCAGAACTCATATTGAAACATTCTAAGATATATAAAAAAAATCTTTTTGTGTTCATGAATTTAAAAAAAATACTTGTTTGATTATATCTAGTAGTTTCTGAGATAAGATATTTTAAAATTGTTGCATCCTTTTTCGATGAATCGGTACAGTCTGTTATATCTGAAATGACTCAATGTAAAATACAATAGTGAGATTCTGCTGGATCCCTAGTCATACTGGAATTTCAGGTAATGAGTGCATTGATGATGCGGCAGAAGAGGCCTGTTTGCAGCTTCCTTTCACTAATCATGTTGTTACGAACAAGTTTCTCTGTTTTTTGAAGAGGGTGGTTCATAATGAGTTGTAAAATGAATGCAATGCTACCATCAACAGTAAACTTTGTCCAATTGGGACTCTTCATATAGGAATAACTGTTGTGAGGAGATTATTATTTGCTGTTTGCGAATAGGGCATACAAGGCTCACTCATGGATATCTGATGAGTCAGACTGATGCACTCAGTTGTGTTCGCTGCGACTGCCAACTAGAGGTGGACCACATCCTTTTGGACTGTGTTTGTTTTATGACATTGCGTCGGAAGTTTAAATTAAGTCCTCACATACAAAATATCTTATATGTTTAAGTATACCAGTAGTTGGACTGTCTGGCCTGATGCCAGTGTGGGCGATCATAGGCTTATAATCTATGAAATAGCTCATGGGGGCGGTTTAAGAACTCCAGATTCGAGACTGTTATAACCTTAGTGGCCTGGATAACCACAGGTAATAGCGCGAGTGCGCAGCTGTATTACAGGGACTGGACTGGAGCATGAAGCGAGGTGGAATTGGTAGCTGAGCGATTTGGCCGGGCCATCATGACTGGTTTCGACTATGGTCTTATGGCGACCTAGGCCAATGGACGAAGCAATGTCCGACAACCAGTCCGGTGCTCAAAGAGTGCTCGGAGCCGTCATGTACACTGCTACTGTGGGACTGTGGGACGTCTGCTAACCGGTAGGCGAAAACTCGGAAAAAGGAGGTGGTCGTCTGATCTTAGCGTGCTGCACACAAGAGTTAGATCCACTAGGAAACGATACCAGCGTCGCTCCATATCAGGGATTATCGTCAATGTCATGTGCGCGGAATATCTCCGAATCTACCGGCTCGTTTGTAATGAATATATTCATGTGGGCAGGGCTCCATGTACGAAATGCAGCATAATCCCTGGCAGCTCGCAAAATTTTTTACCGGCTAAATCCATTGCAAGTCCTATTCAGTGTTTAGTGAGGGTTTGGTAGTCGAGACTACATATTAAGCCCACCGGGCTGGTCTAGCGGTTAACTCGACATCGCAAATCAGCTGATTTCGAAGTCGAGAGCTCTTAGGTTCAAGTCCTAGTAAAGGTAGTTACTTTTATACGGATTTGATTATTAGATCTTGGATACCGGTGATCTTTGGTGGGTGAGTTTCAATTAACCACACTTCTCAGGAGTGGTCGATCTGAGATTGTACAAGATTACACTTCATTCACATTCATACATATTATCCTCATTCATCCTCTGAAGTAATACCTTACGGCAGTTCCGGAGACTAAACAGAAAAGAGAAAAAAGACCACA
The DNA here is from genome assembly GCA_010016005.3 of Zanna intricata. Classification (NCBI taxonomy): domain Eukaryota; kingdom Metazoa; phylum Arthropoda; class Insecta; order Hemiptera; family Fulgoridae; genus Zanna; species Zanna intricata. The sequence goes on along the minus strand of JAAAKQ030078703.1, from coordinate 11,386 downwards.
CATTAACATCTGTGGCGACTTACTGGGCGTTCCTTGATACTCTGTTCCAGATCTGGAGGATGAAGCAGAAATCGATGTTAATGTGGTGATATACCCTTTCTTCGCGTACGGGTTGTGGATCACGTGATATCGACCAGTGGTCTCTCGAATGGCACTGAGAAAGGCACCAGGAATTAACCAACTTGACTCGGATATTATATACCATCTACTGCCTGTCATAAGAGAGCCACTTAGCAGACTGTTAATGCCTAGGCTGAGGTGTTTTTCCGACTTGTTGGTAAATTATCTTGTTGAGAATGCTCTTAAAACCTATAAAGGATCTGAGAGAGATCGACAGTTATCGGCCCATCAGCTTCTTGCCGGTTTTCGGTAAGTTTCTGGAAAGCTGGTTGTGAAACGGTTTTCTAAGTCGAGGCAATATGACTTCATAAAAGTTGTTGGCACCGAGGATTGCATCTTAAATGTTCTTGCCGAGGTGGAAAACGCCGTCTGTAAATATTTTGGCTATTTTTATTGATATAGAGGAAGCATTTTCTTCTTTGTGTTGGAGTTCTGTCCTGTATGGAACACAACAGGAGGTTGTGCGTGACTATTTGTCTAACCGCACTGCTCTGTTCAGAGACTAATTGTGAAAAAATCCGTCACCAGGGTAAGCCTGCAGGGCTCCATTTACGTCCTCTGCTATGGAATCTAGTGTTGGTCGGATTTCTGGGATTAACATTCCCTAAAGGGGTCTCGGCCGAGGCTTTCGCCGATGACTACCTCGTTTTAGTTTGTAGCAATTCACGACCGCATCTGGAAGAAAGAGCGCCAGCAACCTTGTCAACTGCAGAGGGCTGATGGACAATCAAAATATAAAGATTTCTGTGTCCAAGACGAAGTCTTGGAGGGTGCAGACAAATTATTGTACAGTCGAAAGCACCACATTAAATATAAAGGCTGTGTAAACAGCCGGGTAATAATTTGCAAGTATCTAAGTGTTTTGTTTGATGAGAACTTGCTGTTTAGCAACCACTTCCAACAAGTAGCGATGGACGCCGTCTCTGTGATGCACAAACTTAGGAGACTACTTGGAAAGATTATGGGCTGTCGGGCTATCAGTTGTACTTAGTGTACCGTGGTGTCTTCGAGAGTATGACCACTTACTCGGTGCCCGTACGGACACAAGTTGGATAAGAACAGTGACCTTATTCTAAATTTAAAGAGTGTCCAGCGCAGGGCCTTGATTGTATGCACTGATGCTTTAAAAACAACTTCCTATGAGGCTACTGCCGTATTGGGAAAGATTCTCCCAATCGATTTAATGGTGAAAGTTCCGGCAGCCATGTGGAGATTGGGAAGAGGTCGGGAGGCAGAAATATTTGCGATGAAATTTCAACCCGAGCCAGTACCGAAGCGGAACGGTGATCACAATGCATTGGATCTAAATTTTGAGTAGTTGCCCATCTCCCCCGGCAAAAGAGGCTTCAGAGCTTCGCGATGGAAGCAGGCAGGAATGGAACACCACGACTAAGGGACGATCCTTGTACAAATTTATAAGGATCTGGAGAGATGGTACGCCTCAAGTTCATTTTTTAGGGCTATAAATAGTGGACAGGTACTTTCTGTCACTCAGCGACCTAGACGTGGCAGCGAATTGCTGTTCTTAGATTTAAATTGACGCGATAAATTTTATATTTAGGATAGTCATATATATAGTTTAGATGGGGTGTGTCTACCCAATTTAGTTTAATAAATGACAAGTGAATGGCTGGACTCAAAAGCTAATTTTGTATTTACCAAGCTTTACTGTTCACTCTGTTAGGTTAGCTGTAGAAGCTAAATAGGATATTGGTCGCTTAAACTGTTTGAGGCACAGTAGCCTCAAACAACATGCATAGGCATTTCAATCATTTTCATTTTGCAAATAAATTTTAATTTTTAATCATTTCTTTGGTAATTTTGTTTCTGGGCACTGATAAAGACATCTTGTGCGTCCAGAAAAAGAAATCCACTCTCATGACATGTACCAGTTAGCTCTCTTTTTCTGAACTGTTCTGATTTCGTTCATTTTCCTTATATTCTCATTAATTTTCCACATTACTTAATTTTTCTCTTTGTCTGTTATATCTTCCTTAATTTCCTCTTTGCCACAATTCAAATGCCTCCAGCTTTTTTCTTTTCTTCTTATAATCTACATTTCACACCCACACAGAATTAAATTTTAAATATAGCACTTCACAAGACGTTTTACAGTCCGGCTCAGTTTTACTGTAAAATACTGTTTCTTTATGTTAAGTGCTTCCTTTGCCATCACTATTCTTGTATTTATTTATTTTTACTTGTTCAGTCTTCTGCTAAGGTAATGTCTAATATCTGTACTACTTTATCTTATTTGTTTTGCACAGAATTCATTGGCATTTTGTCTTCTACCCTCATTACTTCTGTTTTCCTTGTATTAATTTTCATTCCATATCTTACATAATATCTTGTGAAATCATCTGCCAAGAGTCTTGCATGTCGTTTTCTGAAGAACTACTGGATTTGCAAACAATTTATTTTCCTTCCTCCTACTCTAATTCTTTCATATTTTTAGAGGGTTTTTTACTACATCAATGAACTTCTTTCCAGGTCAAATCACTTAGTTTGAACATCTTTTATCTTTTTAAATATTTTTGGATTGATGAATTAATTTACCTCAGAACCTTACAAAGAAGTGGGAGTGTAAAAATGAAAATTTGTAGCATATGAAAAATGCCATGCCTGGCCAGAATTCAAACCCAGGACCTTTGGATGAAAGGCCAAATTGCTACCACTCCACCACAGAGCCTGCAAAGCCATTTTTTAATTCAGATACAGTTCTAAACTAATTTTTTGTTTTTCTATCTACTCCAGCTTTTTAATATGTTCATAAATTTTCCATTGATATATCCAGAAGAATCCAGATACATCAACATATCCAGACTGTTGATTGGTCTTTTAAATAAGTCCATTAGCCAATCCAGTAAATATTTTTTCTGTATCTGTAAAATACAGATTTATTTCTGTTACCTCTTTCGAGATACCTCTCATCAATAGTCCTTGTTATATCAAATGTATCCCTTCTTTCCTTTCCCTTTTTGAATTGATTTTCTGTAACCATTTTCTCAGTTTTTTAAACAGCTTTCTATTCAGAATTTCCGTAGCAATCTTTGATGAATGTAAAATTAAACTTTTCCTTTAATCTTGATACTTTTTGATTGAAATATTATTCATTTTACAAGCATAGATTTCAAAGATTTTTAAGTTCAGCTGAGTATATTGATTGCTTTTAATTGTTCGTTAAAAAGAGCTACTGCTTTTAAATAACTCTTGTTTTAATTACTAAACTGTTCAATGAAAAGTTAATAGAATTTATGTTTAATATTACAGAATTGAGTAGTTGCTGTAAAGAAAAAAAAGACAGCAGTCTGTGTTAAGTAAATGAAAACATAGTATAAAAGGAAGTACCAAAAACTAAATATAATCAGTTGAAAAACCTAATGAAAGATCACAGAAAAAATTTAAAAAAATATATATATATTTTGTTGGGAATTTTAATCTTTTTTATTTTAAACGTAAAACGTCAAAGAACATTTGGTTGTCCTCATTATCCCCTCTCCATTTATTTTGTGCGTTTTTTGAGGCGGAAGATTGCACTAGCATTTTGGAAAAAATAGTTACAAAATCCTTTGCCCGTTAGTTAGTTCTTTACTTTAAAAAGAAAAAAAAAAACATTAATAGCAAATAATTATTAAGAGCAATTTTTTAAAAATATTTTAAAAAATTAAAAATTGAATTTAATAAATACAAACTAATGATTGCTGAAAAAAAGATACAGTAATTAAAATATTGAATACTATAAATACAAATATTTATTGTTAAGCTAAAAAGCAGCAATGTCGTTCAGAATTGTTTGGTACATTTTGCAATCATACGTTTTCACATTTTTCCCTATAAGAATTCGCATAAGTAGCTGTACAGAAGTTCTCTTGGTATGCCTGATTTACTGTGCATTTTATTTTTTGCTGCTCCCCACAGTCGCTCTAATTTTTAAGTACTATCCTACGTAAGTGAATCGATGAATCCTGAGAGTGGTTCAAAGTATTGCGCCCATAATTCCTGTTAAAATTACTATTGCCATTGTATGATTGTCAGAAATTATTACCAAATCCGGCTCAGTATGCTTTAGTATAATTGGCAGTAATATATCTGCAGAAGATTATTTACTCCGAACATGAAACATGCCTCCGTTTCACGAAATAGCCCTCAGAATACCCATTGCTTCTGAGGGACTTTGTAGGTGTTGTTCTTGCTTATTACAAATAGAGACTCGTCGTTTCTACTATCAGACCCCGGCCATCAATTATACGATTTGATTTTAAAAGTTTCTTCGGCGCATACTTCTTGTAGGTGTTTTCTCCAGTCGAAAGCCTTGTTATGGTGATATTTAATCAAATGAGCAAAACGGTACAAAAAAAGGCAGTGCCGAGTTGATATAGAAATACGACGCAATAAATAGTTGCAGGTCTCTGAACTAAGCCCTGATAAAAACTGAAGCTATTCATCTTCACAAAAGGCCTCAAGGATTGATTAAGAAGGATTGACTGCTGCACTAGGCCTTTTATCAAGGATTCAATCGTCATTTCAAACTTCATTAATAAATAACTAGTAAAAGTTTTATCAAGGCATAGTTTGAAGACCTGCAAACATGTATTGGTTCGCATTTGTATATTGATTCGTTGCTGCCTTTTCTTAAACCGCCACCATTCTAGGTCATTCGAATTTTTAACACCATGTTGTGGTCCTGATTACATAGTGTACTGTTAGTAAAATACCAAAATGTTGAAATTAAACGAGCACAATTTATCATATCTCTAGATAAAATAACAAATATTAACAAACATCATCATCAAACAATTGAAATAAGTGTACTCGCAGTAGAATGATGTAATCAGACAAGTATGAACATGCTTGCTAACTTCTAACGTATAATCATAATTGCACTATCTTAAAATTGCCTGAACAGAAATGAACGTTAACTTGGGGAGTTACAAATTTCGTTAATAAAGTTTTATATGTGCAGCATAAATGTAATACAGATCGTTGGATAATGAGGTATTGACAGACTGGGTGAGGATGAACTGCCACGTTTTTATCCGTATATTAACAGAGAGAATGATATTGATGTTATGATGGGGTAAAAAAATGACAGAATCATGTTAGGAATCTAATATCATTTGTCCTACAAGCCACTGTTGCCATCAATTTATGTTCTTACAACAAACGGGTCCTTCCAATCTATTCTATCGTGTAAATAATTTTAAATTTGCTAAGCATGTATATTTTCGATAAACAGCACAATTTAAATAATTTATTTCGTGGTAATGCAGACATGTGTAGAATAACAAATAAAAGGAGCATGTGAATGAAATAATCAAGCACTGAATTAAACATACGAAACTTCTAACATTCCTTTTACATCGGGTAAAATTCTGTTTTGCTGCGCTAAGAGTAATACAATTAGACGATGCTTAGAGCGGACATAGCCCTAAAGTGCACGGTTGTAGGAATTTTTTAAAACTAAATTGTTAAACGCGCTGATCTACATTAAGTAATTACATCTTTTAATAAATATTTTATTAAGATCAGTTCATAGTAATATATTTTATAAATCACGTCAGTAGTCAATAAGGAGTTATTACATCGATAAAAAGCTACACTAGGATTTGCCGGTATTAAACGAGGAAATCCGTTAAAAATCATAGATTTGTATAAAATAAAAAATAGAATTGGTTAAAGCTCATATTAATATCAAAAATAAAGAATTCTTGAAATGAAGAGTGAGATGAATTCTTGAATAATCAACTGCAGATACCGAGTAAATAAAAGAAGTACATTATAAATAATTCAGAAGATGAAAGTTATTTGAGCAGTCATTAATGTGGCCGGTACGTTAATTGGCGATGAAGAAAATTATTCAGGCTCTATAAAACTCTTTTTTAATCAAATTTATTTAAAATCTCATTGAAAGACTATATTATTTTGTTGAAAGTAAATATTTAAATTTTACTTTGGATAAATTTTACCTAAAGTAAATTAGTGGGAAGATGTTTTAAATGAGTAGGTAACTGATTAAAAATTTTAATTAAAGAATAGAAAGGGTCTCTCTTGTCCACACAAATATTGTCCTGAGTTATATGAAAAAGGTCTTGTTATCTGGTTTAAAAAAGGTACATATATTGTAACTCAAACTCATTCATAAGATTTTTAATTGTTCTCATTTTTCTATTACCGATTTCTATTACCATAGGCTCAGATGACAGGGTTTTCAAACGGCGAAAAGGGTTGGTTTGAATTGTGAATGTTCATCTTGTAAAACCTTACTATTTTTTTAAGAATATTGCTAACAATACCAATAACTGTAGTAAGTGGCGAAAGGAGTTTCTCTTAGTTAAAATTAATTAAGAACTTTTTACATTTGACTACTACACAAAATCGTCTTAATGGTTTGGTAATTTTGGCAATTGAGTTTGAAATTGTTTATCAATTAAATTTAAAAGAGGTAATAAAAAAGAATGGAGAACTGAAAGTAAGAAAAAAATTTTTTTTTGTGATTTTAGCGTAGTTGGTGTTACCTTGTTTTATTTTCAAAATAATGGCGTTTTGATTGTTTGTGCAATAATACATATTTTTAATAGCATTTAAAAGTATAAAAAATTATGTGATTAACAATTTGTGGTACGTACAGATTTTTCTAAATAAATTTCTACTATTTAAACTGCTTGATTCTCATTGGTATGTTATATGTTTCTTTCTAAATATATTATTTTATTCAAATTTAAGTAAAATGATTTGATTTTAATTAAAAATAAAAAATATATACCTTTATTTAAAATATATATGTATTCTTAATGGGTGGTAATTTGTCTTTTTATCCGGGAAGACGTAGCCGCTAGAGCTGGCGTTGATCGTCACATTTCTTCATCACTGCACGTAAGAAAGATAGTAGGTGATTTTTTAAAATGCTAAATTTCATGAAAAATCATTATAAATTAGTTCCATCTAGTCTAGTAATAAGGAATCTAAATGTAAAATTTCATAAACATTAGAAACAAGTTTGGCATGAATACAAAAACAATCAGTATAAATAGTGTTAATTTTGTTTGGTCAACCAGGAAATTCCTGTTGGATTAACCTTTTGCTCTCTGATGGGTGTCTTAAGGATGTCCTCTCAGGTCGGATGGGCCACCACTGCTGCCCACAGCTATTTCCGCGGCAGATCGATCGTTATACTAACCTATTCGTCCTGCGAGGTCGGAACGGCCACCACTGGTGACCATGGCTACTTATCTGTCAACTCGTCATACAGACTAACCATTCTGCCACGCGAGTTCAGAATCTATTTATGCTTACCTATTTCTTATGTCTCCCACTAATTGCTTAACTAGCTATTTCCTAAAAATTCATTGTCTGACTTTTGCATTTTGCAGATTGTTAATGGTAAACAAAATATAGGAATTTACTATAGCAGTTTCCAATAACCACAAAAACCCTTTTCTCCACCATTTTATAGATTTTTCAGATAAATGCATAGGAAAATATGTACTGATCTCATGACTTGTTGTATTTGCAAATTGAAGTAGGTTTCTTTATACTTTCTACAACTCTCCCCTTCTTGACTCGTCTAACTGTTTGCATTGAAACATTGTACAATGAGGTAAGCATTGTAACTTCTGTTTGTTTTGTTTTCCTTGTAACCGGATAAATCTTTTAAAAATAAATATAGACAGATATGTTGAATGGTCACCAGTGATGGACAGTCCTAGTGCGTAGGGAAATCATTAGTGGTCACCAGTGATGGCCATCTGACCTCAGGTAAAAAAAAACAAATGAAAACTTCTCCAAGCTGATGCTGGTGGCAGTGATCACTGGTGGTGGCCCATCCGACCTGAAAAAACAAAGCTTCAATAATCAACTTAGAGCTGGTGTAGAAATGATAGTGAGCCACCAGTGGTGACCATCCAAGTGCAAAGGGTTAACTCATTTTTTCAAGGGTATTTGGGTCATTTTAAAACATTATTATGATGATTAATATGACCATTGAAATTAGCTTCTATTGTATGCATATTTCAGAAAATCTGGATCTATCTTACAGTAGATCAAAGTCATTCTGAATATTTTTAATATCTATCAAAGTTCATCTTTCAAGGCCTAATAAATATGGATTTTTGGTTTAAACTTAGGAATGAGATGGACACTGCAGGAAAAATCAAATCCTGTGAAAGTATTTGTACAGACTTTGTATGGCTTTAATAGTTACTTGAGTAACTGTAAAAAAAACTGTATTTCTAACTGTAACTGTAATTGTTTCAATTTCATCACTTTAAGTTTTAAAGTTGTCGAGGTTTTCCATTCCTTGATCAATTGTGTATGCTTCTATTAACATTAGTTCTTTTGTTTAACTGTAGGTAGCTTGTTTAATTGGTAAGGGAGTGTCAGCAATTTTTTTTTAACAGTTAAGACATAGAGTGATCATAAATTATTCAGAGCATTTTAGGAGTTAATAAAAAAAATAATAAAGCAATATAACATTCATGTTTTATTGTTGTACATAACATTTCAAATAATTTTGTTTATAACACTTTTTAACTTTTAACAAGTTCCACATGAGCAACTTTTGTGGCACATAAAATATCTAGTTGATATTCAACTTCATGCCACACATTACAAAAAGTATCTGGGTTTAATTAATTACATTACACTTCTTATTTTTCTTTTTAGTTCACTGATGTTGACAACCTTTGTTGTGTACATCCTTTCTTTGGCAAACCCCCAAAGAAAGAAATCGAGTGGCATAATGTCAGGGGATTGAGGGGGAAGGGAATTGTCCAACATGGCCAATTCAATATTGAGGAAATTGCTCTTGTATGAATAGATAGTTCCTAATATGTAAATCCCAGTGTGGTGGTGAGCCATCTTGTTGGAAGTATATGTTGAGTTGCCGATGTTGAATTTGTAGTAATGCATATTCCTGTAACATGAATGATAATTAACTCTAGAAATCACTGGCTTTGTGATCACTTCATAAGCAGTCAAAGCACACCAAACATTAATTTTCAGGTATCATGCTGTGTTTAACTAAGCAGCGTTATTCTCGATACTCCAAATCTGACAGTTAATGTGTCCAGAAACATGGAAGGTAGCTTTGTCCAAAAATGCAGTATTTTTGTTCACTTTATCAAGAATGTCCACAGCAAACTAGTTACAGTATAGTTTATAATAATCTTCAGTTGAATTTTGTATACATGGAGTTTTAAGTGCTTGTGTAAAATCTTCTCAGTTGTTGATTGCAGTATTCTCAGTTCTGAACTCACACAATGAGTCAACTTACCTGGACTTCTCTGATAAGATACTCTTACTCAATCCACAACTTCCTTGGAGACGGTAGGTCAGCCAGTATCTTTTTTGTGTACTACACGTCCTGTATCCTTAAAACTGCTGATATCAATGGTTAATAGAGCCTTTATTAGGAGAATCACACCTTACTCCAGATAGAAACAACTATAAGCAGTAATAACAGATCTGCTTTCATGAAAAGAGGGTACAGACATTGCTTTCTTATGTATGCGTATGGTAGCCATTGCTCAGCTAATGATCCTCCCTGTTGTTACATTATGTCGAGATGTTCATTAAAGGTCATCAGTAATTCTGTTACTTACACTAATATTTGAAAAAAATCAACACACATTACATTGCTTTGTTCATTTTTTATTAACCCCTAAAGTGTACTGAATAATTTACATTCACCTCTACAATTTTACTGTTTTTTGGGATTTGGCTATACTATAATGTTAATAGAAATATAATTTAGTTCAATCTGTACAGATTGTTGTTCTTCTGACAGTTTAAAATTAATATCAAATTTATACGAGTATGTTATTCATTAACATGACTCAAAATAAAAATACATGTTAAACTTTTTAAGCAGAAGCTACTATATAAAAAATTCAATCCTGCAGCCTTTGATAATGTACAGAAGTAAATACAATTGAAATAATAATAATTTCTTCATTCTGTGCAGTACAATGATTTTTCCAGACGCTTATATAAACATGTTTATAATTAAGGAATTTTGTAATTTAGAAGGGATTTGATGCCTCAGTTTGATGAATATCTCTTTAATAAAATGAATTGCTAAATGTATATTTATAGGTTATTTATTTTTTTTAAGAAATCATTGTTTTATTGCAATGACTGGATCACAGCAGCCACATTATATGCTTTACATCAGTACTGTCCCCACTAGTAAATGAGAAGAATATTCAGGCTTTTCAGGATCCAACATCTCCAGTACAGATCAAACAAGGATAACTAAAATAACAGAACCAAAAAAGAGGAAGAAAGAAAAAAATAAGAAAAAGGTTGGCGATTGAAAAAGGATGGACATCACAGGGGAATTGCAACACAATACATACAAATTCATCACAAGGTAGCTGAAGCCTCCCTCCAGGCAGTGTGAGGACATTCCAACTACAATCCCTTGGGAAATATTTTGACATTTTTACTCAGGATTGGAGGAACTCATCCTAAATTGTACTACAGTTTTCTGCTAAGCTTAAATAAATGTTACAATAACTTCTTTTTTTTTTCTTCTTTTTTTTGTGGGCGAACAACGTTAGACGTTATTATCGCCCGGATTAAAAATAAAATTAACACTAATAAATTAAAATTAAAATAAATAAAATTAATCTATAAAACTTACATCTAATATCACAGTAAGTAGCATGATACAATGTTAAAAATTAAAAGTAATTAAAATTAATCATGTAGACTAAAACTTAAACTAATATCACAAAACAGGTATAATTTAAAACTTAAAACTAACACAATGTAAAACTTACAACTAATATCACAGATTTCATCGTACAAATAAAATAAGATAAATAAATAAAAATAACCTAAACTATAGAGCATTGTAAAAACCGTAAGGGGTGTAAAAGGCCCTTAACGGATAACAAAAAAGAAATAAAAATAAAAACAATACGTTAAAAAATCCGTAAGGGATGTATAAGGCCCCTTAACGGATCGGAAGAAATTATCTACACACTTAAAGTTCGTTAAAAAAATTAACCCCTCGCAAGAATCCTAAAACCCTAACTATCGCGGTATCTTCATTTTTCAGAATATGCCGAATACTCTCATATATTTTAAATTTTCGGCGTAAAGCCGCATAACAAATGTAATCTGCCAAAATATGACGTACAGTCAGTCGGCAGTTACATCTTATACACATTGGCGCATTTTCTCCGGACATAAGGTACCCGTGGGTAGCTTTCGTGTGTCCTATACGCAATCTACAAAGAACCACTTCCTCCCGACGAATTTT
>JAAAKQ030078681.1:0-15138 GCA_010016005.3 Zanna intricata | reverse complement strand
TCCTCTCCGGGTTGAGCAATACTTGATTGGAGGTCCGACCCGGAGGGGAAATACAAAAAAAAAAAAAAAAAAAAAAAAAAAAAAGGATACATTCATGTTATCCTAGGGAAGGTTTTAAGACATAGACCGCGTCCCTGACCCTTTGGGGGTGAAGCTGTTTATTAAAGATAATCATTAAATAATAAAAAAAAATAATTAATAAAAATTTTTTTTACCATGGTAACAGAAATAAATTGTGAAGTTTTCCTCGTCCAAGTTTTCTATGTCCTTTAGTTACCATAGTTACTATCTGTTCTGTCTTTAGTAACTTAATTTCTTTTTTAGGCTTCTGTAAATTCTGAATACTTTAGTTGTTATTTATCTCAGTATTCTCATAACCGTGAGGGTATGAACACTGCCGGTGTCGTGGCTAGACGGAAATACTGAGCTCTGCGGCCTTGGGGAGACGTTGGGTCGATCTTGGAGCTCGCCTGCGCCGACTTGGGTCACCGGGGTCCATGAGCGGAGCTCAGACCAGCTAGATTATTTATAAATAATAAAATTCTACGTTTAAGAGCTTGAAAAGTTTTACATCCACTCAGTGATAATATTTAAAAGAAATTACAATTAACTATTATGTAACGAAGTTTTTACTGAACTGCAAATTTAATATTAAAAAATTGATAATCGGAACATATATAAAGTTTGAATTTATTATTAATTTTAAAGGCCAATTTTTTTATGTTAATTTAATGCTGATAGCCGTAGCTGAAGGTGGCTTCTTGTTCCTTCATCCGAAGGTATGAATGCTGGATCCGGCATGGCATTCTTCATACGAAGAATTTTATTACGTAGTATTTCGTAATTTTAACCAATGAATCGGATTTAAAAATCATGGCTTATTCGAAGAGTCAGAAATTAGTTTTTCAGATTACAAAAATAGGTTTTGGGATCATTTTTAAGCCACTAAATTTGAATCGTGTAGACTAATATTTAGAAAACTGATTCTATTAACTTTTCCGTGTGTTTATATCTATGAATTAACAATAATTGAAAAAAAAAAATAGTTACTTTTAACTAGATTTAAATTAGGTAACAGAACTGTTTTCGTAAATGCAGTACTTTGGATTACGTAAAAGGGTCTTATTATGCTTCCTTTTCCATTTTTAATAACGTACTGACCCATTTAATAGATCTTCCCAGCAATTTATTATTATTTTAAACTAAAAACATCTCCTTTAAATAAACCTTATTTTCGGTGAGTTTTTAAATACTAAATAAAATTTAAAAAAAAACCCCTTGAATTTTCAACATCCTGTTCAAGGTCTACATAAATATGTTCTCAAATAATTTTTATTTTCTGAAATGTGTAATCTGAAATGAACTAGCAGCTGTTTTATTTCTGTTTTTCTGTATTTAATTTATTCGTTTATTTACGTTAACATTATTTCTTATTTCTATATTTTAGTAATTAATATAAACATTAATGACCTTATTTTTTTATTTTATACTTAATTCTGGTTTTTTGATGCTCTGATGGAGGTTTTACCCTAGTTTCCCTTGTTTCATCCAGATAAATCGTGTGGTAGTTATTTTCGTTATTCTCCAAAAGCCTTCCTCAATTTATTTTGTGCGTATTTCTGGCAGAGAATTGCAGTAGAATTTTGTGAAAAATGTTAAAAAATTCTTAGATTGTTACTTTACATATAAAAAAAAATTCATAAATTTAAAAAAAAAAAAAAAAATTTGCGAATTGAAATGATTAAATACAAGTTAATTAAAGCTGAAACTGAGATAATATTTGAAGAATTGAATACTTAAATATAAACACTAATATTTCATTTTTATGCCAAAAAGCGGTAGCATCTTCCAGAATTGCTTGTAATTTTACGATTATTCGTTGTCACTTTTTTCGCTTGCTATGTCTGATTATAGTAAAACTTTATAATATAAAGTTTATTTTTATAAAAAAAAGAAAAGTACATTAACGTAAGTTAATGTATTTTTTTTTCGCCGGAGAAGGAAAATCGCACACAGACGCCCAGCAACCCGCACTAATGGGTGTGTAAACTTACTAAATAAGTTCACACTACTTACTAAATAACCTTACTAGGATGAAGGCGGAAACCTACTAAATAACCTCCCCCTATCACAGCATGTCCCGATACCCGCTGTAATAGCATTACTGTGATTGTAATAGCATGCTGTGTTTCCACGGGTTACACGGTACCGGTTTCAAGACCCCCGCACACATCATCAGTAGCAGCGACCCCATGTGCAGGTTGTCCCTATTCTGGCCTCCCCGTGCGTTCCGGTAAAATTGCTATTGTCGGAATCTCCATAACATCTCCGTGGCTCTATTTCTTCCGTAAACCGTATTTCTTCACTAGACCAGCTCATGGACTGATCTAGTAGTTAACCAATAGTCCACTAGGTCACTAGTCTAGTTAACCACTAGATCAGCCCACGGGCTGGTTAAACTCGTCGTTGTAAATCAGCTGATTTCGAAGTCGAGAGTTCTTAGGTTCAAATCCTAGTAAAGGCAGTTACTTTTATACGGATGTAAATACTAAATCGTGGATAACGGTGTTCTTTGGTGGTTGGGTTTCAATTAACCACACTTCTCAGAACGGTCGATCTGAGACTGTACAAGACTACTCTTCAGTTACATTCATATATATTTTCGTCATTCATTCTCTGAAGTAACATTCTACGGAGGTTCCAGAAGTTAAACAGATAAAGTTAATGTACTTAACTCAGTCTTAAACTTTGATCTTTAATTTCATTTAATTTAAACTTAGATAGGAATGAATATGAACTTGGCGTATACATTTCTTTAATTCAGTCTTTTTTTACGTGCAGCCATAAATGTAGTATAAATCGTAGGGTAATGACGTTCGACACTGGAGGAAGGATAACGAAGGACGACCCTGATCAGAATAAGAGGAATATTTCATTTCTCATTTCTTCAAAATGTTTTTACCAATTTTTTTTTCATAAAATAAGTCTGTAAAGTTAAATAGGGATTTCTGGAATGCTATTTATGTATTTTTTTTATACGAATAAAAATCAGATTCCACCAAACAAATTTTGTATAACATCCTGTAAACAATGATATTCCGTATTACAAAAGAGGTTTTTTTTTTAATATTTAGTATTGTATTACCTTGTGGATTATTAATGACTTGATTTAGGTTGGATTGTTTGTTGTGTTATGATATTGTATTGTTTATTGTGTCTTGTACTTTGTATTATTTTATTATTGTTATTATATTGCATATGACTTCGATTGGTTGTAGGCTGAAATAGATTGACAGTTGTATGTCGTTTTATGTAAATCAGCTATAAAGATAACAGATTGATCTGTCTGTCTGTCGTTTACGAGGCCGCTAGTCTATTAATCGATCTATTTATTAAACAAAACTGCGGATAATAGTTGCGTGATCAATAGAAACTATGTTTTGTTTCGCATTGCAGTAAAAAAAAAAAAAATTATAATAAAGTAATAATTTGTACTTAAAATAGTAAAACTGGACTTTATAAATGGTCAGTTAAACATTAACTGTTAAAGGTAATGAATGACAAATTGCTGCTCGACCAGTTGGTTGCGGGTTCAGTAAAGTTGTCTCTACCACAGATAGAAAAAGAAAAAACAAGATAACTAGGTTGTTGAACTTTCCCGCTATTTTAATACAGATTAAAATTGAACTCGCGTTCAGTTATAAAATTAAAAATAATTTTTATTCTAAATATTAAAAAAAAAACTACTATTTTTCCGGGTAAAGGGGGATTAGAATATCTTTTAAAATCCTACTTGTGTAATCCTGATAACTCTTAACTTATTTTTACTTTTTTTTTTAAGCCAGCAAAGGGTTACAACTCTGGCTACCAAGACCGCTTTGACCTTTGTAGGCTACAATTTTGAGAAAAATTATTATATTTAGGAAGAATGTTCAGCGGGCAAGTATTGTCCCATACACACGATTAAAATCGCTCAATTGTATGACAAAAGTGATATGCAATGAAATCACCTAATTAGTACAAGAAAGTGTTATTTTGTCTGGAAACAGTAAAAAAATAATTTTTTTGTCCCCTCCTCTTGCAGAGGTTTGAATACATAAGATCGAAAACCATCAGACATTTTCTTCTTTTTTTTTGGCGTTAACAACTTTTTTCATTTACTTTAGCATACTTTCGACGTACTTTTGATTATGGAATCAGTTGGTCGCTGATTTTGTTAATAAAAAATATTAATTGATGTTGGTGGTTACACAAAAACGTAGCTTTTTGATGGGACTACAATTGTACCCACACAATTTTTATTTCGAGACACAATATAAAACAGAAGTGTACAAAAAATATTTAATTTTAAAATTATTACATGCTTGAGTAAATTTTTTGAAACCGTATGTCTCCACTTCCTTGATCGATCGTAACAAACTTAAATGGCATTATTGACCCTTATTTAGAAGTAATCATGTAAAATTTCATAAAGATTTTTTTATTCGATCTGAAGATATGAAACAAATAAAGTGGTGTTGGAAGATCCAAAAAAATTTGGCATATCATCCACCATCTCTGGATGAAATTGCCGTAATACTCGAATTGACACTAAAGTAATAGAATCATCTAATTAGCACAATAATGTAATTTTTAGTGCAAAATCTACAAAAAAGTAACAAAATTTTTTGCCCCTACTCCTTTATGGTGAGTGGATTTCAATAATGCCAAACATCATTAGAAAACACCTTAGCTGCCTGAGGGTCAATAATTTATGTGAAAAAATTTATCTAACCTTTGAGTAAAATTTTAAATTATGAGACCCATAAGGTCCATCACACTCTTTGCCTCCTTGACCAGTTGTAAATAAAATTAATCTCTTTTTTCCGTTTAGCTTCCGGAACCACTGTAAGATATTACTTCGGAGGATGAATGAGGATGATATGTATAAATGTAAATGAAGTTTAGTCTTGTACTAAACTTCATTGCACTAAATGGTCGGCCTCAGGTCGACCATTCCTGAGATATGTGGTTAATTGAAACCTAACCAACCAAAGAACACTGGTATCCATAATCTAGTCATAGAATCTGTATAAAAGTATCTTTATCTACCTTTACTATGATTTGAACCTTAGAATTCTCGACTTCAAAATCAGCTGATTTATGATGACGAGTTCCCCTCTAGACCAATCCGGTGGGTTGAAAATTAATTATTTGAATTGGAAGTGTTGTCTAATTGACAACAGAAAATCAGCTTGTAAAATCTCATCTAAATCGATCCATTCAGCCTGGAGATTTCAAGTAAAAAATAGGTCAATATATACATCATTCCAGAATTTTTAAATGATTAAACTTTATTTATTTTATTTTTTTTGTAGAGGGTCATGAATTATCAACATCTTTAATATTTGTAGAATTGACCAGATTAGCATACTTTCCCTTGTTTAGTGTACTATAAATATCAAAAACAATGTTGTAAACATTTTTAAATCGATATGTTGAAAAAGTAAAAAAATATAATGAAAAACATTTTATAAAGCATTTTTGCTATTGTGTGACTAAGAAAGAATTTAAGTATAAAATTTTCATGGACCGTAATCTCCATCAAGATATAATAACATATTCTTAAATATATACCTATTGCCGGTCTCCGTGGCGCGAGTGGTATCGTCTCGGCCTTTCGAAGGCCCGGATTCGAAGCTCGGTCAGGCATGGCATTTTCACGCACGCTAAAAATGATTCATCTTCATCCTCTGATGTAATACTTAACGATCGTTCTGGATGTAAAAAAAAGAGAAAAATATCCCTATTTCTCATCTGATAAAAAAAATTACTTTTAGTACACAGGCAGCCATATCATATTTCATAATTGTGGATTAAGTATTTCCAGGATATTAGGTACTATGTAAATAGACTGAATGAGACGTACATAATCACTTTTTATTTATTTGTTTTTAGAATAAATTTTGGAGGTCTATTTACCTAATAATTAAGAAAATTTTTTATTTTATTTGTTTTCTGTATAAACAACAGATGATACCTGATTGTATGATGGAAGGTAAAAAAATATAAAGAAAAATTTTTATTTCCTTTCAGTTACATGTCTTGCAACACTATTATAAATCATAACCTCATTTTTTCTGTTGATTGGAAGAATTGTTCCATTGTTAGCTGATCATCATTATGTTTAAAAATCGGTTTAAAATGAGTTCTCTTTTTTCTGATTGGACCAAGAAAGAAATGCGACCAGTAATACATTTTCTAAGTTTAGATGGAGGAAACCACCAAACATTACTTGTAGAATGCAGTGGTAATATGGAGAGAATCGTTTGTGTGGAGACAAATCTACAAATGGATTGATCGTTTAAAAAAGGCAGGATTTGTCATTGCGATGAACAACATTCTACTCATACTTCAACATTCAAAGGTTATTCTAGTTCAGCGAATAATGATAAAATTGAAGCTGTTAGGCAAATGATCCACAATAATTGACAAATTAGAGTTTATGATGATGCAAGCTCACCATTTTCAATCATCCATGAATCCTAAAACTTTTGAGAAATTTCTACTCGCTGAATTCCATGTAAAGAGAATCATGAAAAAGTTTTGGAATGTTATCAAGATAAAGGAGCCATTTTTAAAGCAGATAATAACTATTGATGGAACCATTGACATGGGTCCATAACTTTAACTTTTTACCATTCTGGTTTAAAGTTAAACTGCCTGGTAAGTAATAAATTTTAGTCTAGAAAGATCCTTTATCTTCTGTGGTAAAAATAATTCAAAATTCACACATCTGCAGAAAGTCAAGAATCCATAACTTTAACTTTTAAACCATTCTGGTTTAAATTTAAACTGTCTGGTAGGTAATAAACTTTAGTCTGGAAAGATCCTTTATCTTCTGTGGCAAAAGTAATTCAAAGTTCATATGTCTGTAGAAAGTCAAGAATGATGATCTTCTGGAATTTGGAACATCCAGTTTTTATTCATTTGATATTAAAAGGTAAAATGGTGAATAGTGAAAACTTCTGTTAGTTACTGTGATCATTGATGACAAAAATCAAGTTTAAAGGCTCCACAAAATTTAAAAAGTGGAATTTTGATTCAGGATTATGATGGATTTTATATGGCCAGAAAGTAACCCTTTGCCTTCAAGATTTCAGTTATACTGGACCATCCTCCGTAAAGTCCATATTTTTAATCCATGAAAGAAATGCTGTGAGGGATCATTTTTATTCTTATGAAGAGGTGATGGAAGTAATACAAAGTTACCTACTCATCAGATCAAAATGTTCATCCAGGATGAAATTAAAAATATTCTTAAACTTGTAATAAGTGTATAGAACTAGGAAGGATTCATATGGAAAAATAAACATATTTCATTAATGTAACTGCAAAAAAAACAAATAAGGTTATGTAAATTTCATTTTGCTTTTTGACTTATGTTTTATGGTTTCATAAACGCAAATCAATTTTGTTAAAATATAAAAAATAATCAAGAAAACTAAGCCTGCTCATAATTTAACCCAAAGACTTTTGGATGAAAGAGATGATACAACTTGCTGAAAGAGATTGGGATAGTAATATGTTTTCCTTATTAAAAAAATAAAATAAATGATTTATGTCTTCCTTTCATTATAAACGTTTTTCTATCACATTCAATTTAATCTTTTAAAGATAATTTAAAAATCTAATTGGCTTGTTACTTTCAGTGTATATTGTAAAAAGACAGAATGAACTACTTTGAATCCAGTATTTGAACAATTAAATTAACATTTTGTTTTTGATCAGTACATAATAATTAATCTCTACATAGAGATATCCTACTCTATAGATAAAAAAATAAACTTTCTCAGCATTTGCCTGTATAAATCATGGAAAAGTGTGATAAAACCTTGATCAAAATAGCATTACAAAATACACAATTAATAATAAAACAAATAAAATAGGCGTGGTAAAAAGTCAATATTAATTAATATTTAAAATATAAAAAAAAAACTACAAAATTGTATACTATTCAAAAGGATTTAATGAAGTTTGTTTGAGAAAATATTTATGTTCACTTCGAACAAAGATGCAAGATATTCAGAATGTTTTAATTAGAATCGTTTAAAAATTTATTGATTAAATAAAATTTTTTTATTTGTTAAATAAAATAATTTTAATTGTATTTTTAAAAAATTATTGGAATGGTTAAGTGGTTTATTAAACATATGGCAGTCACTGCATAATAAGGGCTTTTCATGTAAGTTATT
Organism: Zanna intricata; assembly: GCA_010016005.3. Lineage (NCBI taxonomy): Eukaryota > Metazoa > Arthropoda > Insecta > Hemiptera > Fulgoridae > Zanna > Zanna intricata. The sequence continues at coordinate 6,904 of JAAAKQ030078681.1, read as the reverse complement.
GTGTTATTTTAAATGAAAATTCTTCTCAGTTTTTTGGTTTGATAGAGGTGGATATTATTATTATTTTTAAATAAAAGAATATTTGATTCTAAGTTAATTTTATAAATTGAATTAACTGATCCCTTTTCTTCTATTTAGTTTCAGTATCCCAAAATTTAAATAGTAAATATTGCAACTGTGAAAGTTATGGTGATTAACAACACGTGTCATCCGAATATAATTTTAAATATTTAACCTATTAAAGTAGCCTTTTTTGTATTACTATGACAAATTTTTTAATTATTACACTTAACGTAATATTGATTATTAATATTGTTAATTCCAAAAATAAAAAACTAATATTGATAATTAATCTTTTTTTCTTTTTGTTACAGAATGGAGGATTTAGAGGAGCAATCCCAAGAAGGTTATCTTTTAGTTAGAATTCATGTACCAGAATTAAATAATCATAAGTGTTTACAATTTCCAAAAGATCAACTCGTCTGGGATGTAAAACAACAGTGTCTAGCTTCATTACCCAAGGTATATTTTTATAATATTATAAATTACTTGAAATTCTAATTGTTTTTCTTCATGCTGTAAAAATGTCTATAGTTTATAATATTAAACTTAAAAAATACCATTAATTAAAAAGAATTGACTAAAGATCATTAATAGTTATATCATTAACTGGAATTGAACCAGGGTCTTCATCACTCCAAAAAAAAAGAAGTTGGCTAATGAGTTATCAGATAATGATTTTTATTTTCCCTTTATTTGTATGACATATCATCATATGAATTCAACATGTAGTCTGTAATCTGTTTAATCATAATTTTTCTTGGGTTACTAAATTATTTTTTAATTAATGGTCAATTTTAGTAGGAGTGGTTGTTAGATAATCGTTACCCAATGAAAGATGTGTTCTGTATTTTTAAAATAAAGTAACAATTTAATAATTTCCTATATTTTGTTTATGTTGATAGTTAGTGATGATACTAATTTAAAAATAAACATTTTTGTGATGATAAGTTGAACCAGAGTTTATTATAAATCAGCTGATTTTGAAGTTGAGAGTTCTAAGATTCAAATCCTAGCAAAGGCAGTTACTTGTATACGGTTTTGAATTCTAGATCATGGATACCGGTGTTCTTTGGTGGTTAAGTTTCAACTAACCACACAACTCAGGAATGGTCGACTTGAGACTTTACAAGATTACACTTCATTTACATTCATACATATAATCTTCTCTCATCCTCTGAAGTAATACCTTACGGTAGTTCCAGAGCCTAAACAGAAAAAAGAGAGAGTTTAATATAAATCGTTATTGGAAACTTATTTCAAATGTTCTTGGTCTTCTTTATGACTTTCTTCAGTTATTAGTTGTGCTTCTGTTCACATTTTGGTGCAATTGAAAAAAAAACCACAAGAGTAATACTCATATTAGCTTGACCAGTGACAGATGATGGTTGAAAAAGACGAACAAAAATATTTATTATAAAATTTTGTTTGATTTAATATTACAATAACGTATAATTTTTAAATCAGGTAATAAACAAAACAATCATTACTGTTTCTGTTATTACAGATTGGAATATGCTTTTTGTATGTATTTTAATGAGGAAAGTTAGATAAATGAAATTGCTGATGAAAAAAATGCCGGAATCTTGCTGGGAATTTTTGACCAGCTGGTTGAGAACTTGGCTTGCTTACCACTGTACCAATCAGGTGGCTGTTTGCTACTTTTTTGGCTGCAATAATTTTGTAATTAATAATGATAGAGAGTATGTTTGATCAAATAATGACCCCCTTTCTGAGTAAATTTTTATATTTTGTAACATCTTGACTTACTTTGAATCAGTAAGCATTAAAAAATTCTGATTATAAACCTTTCTATATTTGTACATACTTTATATTGGGTATTATTAAAGTTTTGAGACCCTTAAATAACCTTTCTACAGTTAAACCCGTACAAAAATGAAATTTAGCCAATGTCCCTGCCTTGAAACAATCAGTTTTTTGGTGTGAGATCATCATATCTCAAGCCTCCATATCAAAGAGCTACTAAAGAATTTCAACTGGGAAGGTTATGGGTGTGACAAATAATTTGAAAGAGCATTGAAAAACAAAAATGTTTATGTTTTGTATGGGCTGTGATAAAACTCATAACCCTTACAAAAATGGTAATCATTTCATCTTTTCATCTGTGGCTTCAAAAGTGGTCTTCAGTACCTCTTAAATAACTGCTCGACAGTAAAACACTAAAAAAAATTAATTTATCACTCTTCCACCTCAAAATGATTTTTTTTTTTTTTGGTATGAGAGACCACTTCTTTAGGTGTTCTCCTGGCTGCCTTTGATTAATTATGAAAAATATAAAATTTTGGTTACGGTTGTCATAGGTTGGTGTTCGTTTATGTAAAAATTTTTGTTTTTCAATACACTTTAAAATAATATATCACAATATTATACTTCCCATTTAAAAGTTTTGAGTTGCTCCCTCCTCCACAGAGCTTGAGAATATTGTAATGTCATATCAAACAGTAAATTATTGTGATGTAGGAGTAACTGATGAATTTACTTTTTTTATATAATTATTGAAAAGCTGTGTAATAGTTCTGATACGTATTATAACACATTATGCATTTATTAGTGTCTATTTGGAATTATATCTCAAAAATAATAAACAAATCATTAGGATAACTTATAAGTATCTATTAAAAATTTATAGATCCTCCCAGTTGTCAAAATTTATTAAGTTTAATATTTATAAAATGTTTTTAAAAAAAAATGTTTATAAATCTTCAATGATTGTTATGATTACTGAACAATTTATTCACTCTAATTATGCAAATATTTTGAGTATCTTATCATCTGTTATTGTTAACTTAATTAGGATATTTCCTTCATTAATATTTTAATATAATTAATATATATTAATTATATTTTTCCCTGTAATTTTTCATTTAATTTTTAAATGGTACATAAAAGATGTATCCTTATTAACAACCACACAATATAAAATTTTTGTCTGTATATGTTTTAGTTTTGAAAACAAAAATTATCTAAATGAATTGTGCAGGTAATTAATTAACCATTATGACTGAATTGATGCATTTTAAAGTTTTATACATATAATGTAGAACAACCGCTTGACCAGTTACATAGAATGACATATTGTTTGAACGTTATATTGTGAAAAATGTCCTCTTTGATGATTCCTGTTTTTAAAATTCTTTTATTCATGATCAAATGATTAATGATGATAATGTTATTAATTTGGTCATTTATTCTGTCAAAAATTAAGTTTCAAAAGACTTTAAAGCTTTCAGTTTGATTTTTTTTAATTGCGGTTGAGTTGAGTTGAATTATTATATTCTTTTTTATTTAGTAAAGGCTGCTTCAGTTTTGAATAATTAATAAATGCATAATGAATATAATTTTTTAAAAGTTTTTCTTAAATACATAGTAATTTATTATTATTATTGAAACTTCAGATATATTTTTATTTAATTTCAATTTTTTTTTTTAGAGAAGCTTTTTGGAAAATGAATTTTTTGATGTATATTTTTTTAATTTAAGTTTGTTGTGTGTATGTGTTTGCGTGTGTAAATTTATGAGGACACTAATAAGAAAAAAGGGTTTCTGAGTATTTGGTTGGTATAATTAAAAATTATACCAATTATTAAGCTACAAAATGTAATACCAATTATTATTAAGTTATAAAGAATATATAAATTGTAAATACATAAAAAAACTGTACTTAGTTGCCCATCATATTAAAATTCAATAGTTTGTGCTGGATAGCGGGACAAGGTGTAATTTATTTCTGATTAAAATATTTGTTCTTTAAGATGCAAATAGTTCCTTTTTTTTAAAAAAACAATAACCAAAATTATAAATTTTTTTCAAATTTTTATGTAAAATATTTATTTCTAATTTTATGATAAATAGTTAAATAAGTAAATAAAAAAAAATACTGTTTATTTCTAAACATGTGGAGGACTTGATGAAAGTTGAATGGTAGGATTATTGTTTTGTGTTGAAAAAAGAAAAAATAAATTTTTTTCATTTTGGGCGCTCCCATTCTCTGAATGAAAAGCATACCCTGAATGGGAAGCATTCAGGTAAAATTAATTTTTAAGAAAATAATCCTTAAGAAGTGATAATAGATTTAAAAAAAAAACTTTTGAAAATTGTTTAAAAGATATGAAGTAGCACAGCCATAATTCTAAATAAACAAAATTGTATTTTTCCAGGATAGGGGTGAGCATATTTGGCTAGTTTTTTTTTTTTTTTTGAGAAATACCTAAGAGTAAAAGGGCTCTCAAAAAATTAAGATTCTTACATTTTAAATGTGATGGGTAACTTTTAATACTTATTTAAGTTTAAAATAAATTTTAAAAATATTAAAAAAAATATTTTTGTTACCAGAGTCCATTGAAATGGGATGGGCAAAAAAAATAAAGTTTTTGAAGACCTAGCGATGTAGAAAATTAGATGGAAAAACTTGTATTAATTCCTTTTCTGAAGCAAGATGTATATATATAAAAAAAAAATAAAAACATATAGTCTTTTTTTCTGGGGAGAGGGTGAATATTAAATAAACATTTTTGATAATTTGTCATCTCGATAAAAAAACTTCAACTTTTATAAGAAAACTATTTTGCTAAAGTGCCTGAGGCACTTCCTTTGTAGCACTATCTTCAGTAGATATGAAATTTTATTTTGGTCAAAATTACCTTCAGCCATTTTTCCAGATTTTGAAAAAGTTATATACATTCTTTCTTCTCAAAGATAGTATCTGTCTACCAAGTTTAAAGAAAATCGGGGAATGGGGTCCAGAGTTCTGAGACCAAATACAGGTTAACTTACATACATAACATACACAAATTTCATAAAAATAGATTTTTTGGACTTAGAGTGAGTACTGGAGTAAAAACCTTTTACAAGTTATGTAAAATTTATTTAAATCTCTCCATTTGTTAAAGTATTTTTAAAAAAATATCTCCTTAAGGTACAAAATGTAAAAAAAGGCCAATCCTTTAAAATTTTTTTTGACCGATTGTATAGTTTATCAAAATAGTTATAGCAGAATATGTTGCTACAACTGGGAAAGTGAAAATTTTAGTTATTGGTACATAAAATAAGGTTTTTAATTTAAAAAAAAAAACAAAAAAAAAACTATCAAACAATTAAAATGGTAAATTTTGTAAATTCAACTAAGCTAATCGAATTATCTATGAAAATTTTAATAAAAAGATATAGATAAAAGATGTAAAAGATAATCTTTAATTCCTTATTAACCTTTCCACTGAAATGTTAATACTTAAACAGTAAAAAATATGATATTTATTTTCCAGGATGTAAGCTTTATTGCTGCTGTAGCAACAAAGCTGTATAAGGAAAGTATGGAAATTGTCATATTTCGGTATCAAGATTTTGCAAATGTTGTTTTTCAAAAACCCTTTAGTCTCAAAACACAAAAAAAAATTGAAGAGACTTTTGAAAAATGTATGTATGTACATGTCTGTTTTTTGAATATCTTCAGATTGATTCAACATAAAGTTTTGAAAGATGGCTCAAAAAATTATTATGAATGGAGTTATGAGCACATTAAATTTCAGACAAAATTAATAAAAAAGAGTTGGTTGTTTTCATTATTTTTAATTTCTGATATTTTATATAATATCGTACAAAAATTGAGTTAAGTACAATGAAAGTACTTATTAAGTTGCTTGAAATTCCAAAGTTTTAAGCCAACGTATTTAGGGTTGGAGATATTCAAAATTATTTCTAAACAGCGTTTGTCTCATATCCCATGAAGAATTTAATTAATAGCCAAAAAGGTTTAAATTTGGCTAAATATGCATATGCCAAATTTGTTGTGAATTTTGACAGGAGGGTACCACATACCTTTTTTCTTCTTGTTTTCTTTTTCTTCTTTTAGTCAAGTTGAATAAAATTGCACCAAATTTGAACAACTAGTTTAATAAATAATTACTCTATTAGATAAACTTTTAAGACTAGCACTTACATCAATTTTTTTTGGTAAACATTAATTTTCAAGATTGCAAATCCAACTGTATCAATATTAAAGTAGAATTTTAAAAAAGGGGGTTCTATGACACCTGACTTAAGAATTCAACAATTTTTTTAATAATAACTTCTTCTAGTAGTGACTGTTCAAAAATTGTTAAATGAGTCAGCTGTCGAGCAAGGAGGGGGATCATTAAATAAATCCAAATTTTTTTATTAAAGATTTTGATTATGTTTTTAACAGTTATACTCCTACTATAATACAATTTTTAATTTTTAATTTACTAAGTAATAACAGGGTTACACCCTCTTACATAGGATTAATGATAAAAGCATTTTGTATTTGTGAAAAATGCGTAGCCTGACTGGGATTCTAATCCAGACCTCTGGATGAAAGGCTGAGATGCTACCACTCTGCCATGGAGACCAACAGAGTAATAAAAATGTCATTTAATCAACGGGATCAACCAGGATCTAAAGTGTTTTACTTAGAACTTTGATTTTTTCCTCAATTATGCTCTAAATAATGGATAATTTTTAGGGTTAAAAACATGAGTTGATCAAGGGGTCAAATCGAACCTAAATGTTTTATTTAGCATTTAGATAATTTTTGTAATTATATTATAAATATTGCATAATTTGGTCATTAGTATTTAAAATTCTCTATATAACATTTCTGTTTTGGTTTGCAACTTATTTCTTAATAAAAGATAAGAAGAAACATTTAATTTGCTTATTGGAAGGCAATAAATGTTTCATTAATCTATACTATATTAATAATACAATTACTAATTATAAATTGCCGGTCTCCGTGGCTGAGTGGTAGCGTCTCGGTCTTTCATCCGGAGGTCCCAGGTTCGAATCCCGGTCAGGCATGGCATTTTTC
>JAAAKQ030078670.1:0-15138 GCA_010016005.3 Zanna intricata | reverse complement strand
CAGCTGCTGATTGATTTTTTGCCCAAAGAAATCTTATTACACTACGCATTTCACATTTGGCGGGATTTTCTATTGCCACACTCATGTTTTTAGGTTTAGGTACTTGAGAACGCGCGATCGAATGATACTCCGTCTTGCACAGTTAGAAGCGTACTGAGCCGCTGTACACACTGATGTCAAAATGGCGACGCAACCCCAACTACTTCTCCCGCTACGCGTAAACAGCGGTTACTTTGTGGACGACCCTCGTATTTTCAGTTTCCAGCGTTATACCAAATAAAATCTTAATTAATGAAATTTTTGGATCTTATAAGAGGAAGGCATATTGATTCAAATTGGCTTCATCTCTTTTTTTAATTTTTTTTTTTTAATTTAAAATTATTTATTAATTAAAAATAATAATTCAATAATAACAATAAAAAAGAAAATTTTAAAAATATGAGAAGTTATTAATGAAATAAAATGTTATCTACTTTTCAGTTTAAAAAAATATGTATAAGAAATTCAATAAGTGTACAAGTAATGTGGTGTCCACATCAGACTTATTTAAAATTAATCTAGTATTAAAAATTATTAACTGTTCAAATTTTTAAATAGTTTTTTTTTAAATTCATTTTAAATATCAGGTCTATTAAATTTAGGGTTATGTCATAGTAAAATCAGTTTTACATTATAAACATTCATTTTTATTGTTATTTCATCCAAAAATTAGTATAAAAGGTTTTATTTGCATAATTTTATTCTATGCTGTCTCAATCACAATAAAACTGTAGAATGACTGTGAGACTATTTAATAATTGTTACTTAAGCAAAGAAAAAGACAAACCTGAGAATCTTGTGACCCGTATACTCTATCTAGTTATTTTTTATTACTTTATCTCAGATAAAATTGAAATAATTAAAGTAAAAGGTAAAAGTATTGTGTTATTTCAAGGTCATTAGTATAATAAAAAAGACAGAAAATAAATGAACAGTTTTTAAATAATGTTTAAGTGTAGTTTCTTTTCTCATAATTAATGTTATTACACTTGAGGAAACAAAAATGTAAAATTACATCTGATTATTTCCTGATAGCATTGAGTAACATAGAATAGGTCTCTATGGTTTCATCTCTACATATGTTAATTACAAATGACCTCGTAGATATTTCTTAATCAAAATATGTCATAAGAACGGGTATTTATCTTTCTACAAATAACCCTGAACTGAGGAAGTTGTTTTCCCTAAAATAAAATTATGAAAAAAAAGCTTTAAAGTAAAGATATTTCATGGAGTACAAGAATATTTAATGAATCCTTTTTATAAAAGGTTATTATAGAATTACACAGATTTATTTTTCTCATTAATAATATTATAAATAAACACTATTAGTTGCAGTAATAATTTACACAATTAATTCAAACATCTGTTTACTTGCATCAGTACTTTTAGTAATAAATTCCTTTATATAGTAAAACTATATAGTATTAAAAATTATTAACTGTTAAAATTTTTAAATAGTTTTTTTTAAATTCATTTTAAATATCAGGTCTATTAAATTTAGGGTTATATAAATAGAGCCATATATAAATAGAGCCATCTAAATTAAAAAATTATTGTTCATTTTTGTTCCACTTTGCGTCTTCTACTCTTAAGAAGTAATATGTTTATTAAACTTCTAATCTTGTGGGTCAAATAAACCAGTTTTGTGGTGGTACCCATAGTACAATTGCAAAGTAACCTGAGTATGCTTTATAGTCACACATTTGTGATGAATAATGCAGGCTAACAAGCATTACCTACCCAGTCATATGAACATAACATATTTCACATCATAACTATAGAAAAAAAGACCTTTAAAACCACAAAGCAACTAGACTCCCATTAATACTAACTCCACTATGGCTGTCAAAGACCGGACTGAAAGACACTTGTACTATCAAGGAACATTAGTAGTCAATGGCTGCATGCTATTTTTTTATTTTTTATGTTTAATCTCTGGGACCTCCATTAAGTATTACTTCAGAGGATGAGTTGTGGATGATTTGTAGCATTTGAAAATGCCATGCTTGACTGGGATTCGAACCTGGAACCTCCAGATGAAAGCTGAGACGCTACCACTCACATCATAGAGGCTGGCGATACCTGCATGCTATTTGGTTATAAACACTGCTCTCTGATCTTATTAGGACCAGAAGGCAATTCAATCCTTATATCCATTTTTTATTAACTGTTCACCAGCCTGTAGAAAGACGAAGGACCAAAGTCCAACTCTATTTTTATGTGTGTGTGTTTTTTTTTAAGTTTGTACCATTGGGAATATAATTCAGCATAAAAATGTAATTGGAATTTTTAATAGAATACCCTCCCAAAAATTGTTTTGTTAATTATTCAGACTACTCAACTTACTGACTTTTCCTAAAAGTTTCAATTTTTTTCCCCTTTCCTGAATGAGAACTGCTCTCAAACGTTATGGTAGTGATTAGGAATAGCTGAATTTGTACTTTGAGAGGAATTAGGAAGCCAATATTTATCTGTTGGTCCTTCAATACTTAAGCTTATAATACAGGCTCCTGACAGGAAACAAATTCCCATAGCACCATAAACAAGTACAGTTAATAAAGGATGCGCTGGCTCTTAATATCCAGGAATCCTAATATAGCAGAATCAGATTAATACTCACGGAATCAATAATGGAGAAGAAGGGGTCATGATAATGAAAATGAATGAATTGTGAGAAAGAAAACTGTAACACTCACTCACTTCAACTCACACCTCTCTACCCTGAGAAAAGCTCAAAACTGCTAGTTTCTTGCTATTATTCCTTCTAGAGAAGTTAGAATTTTTACCCAGATATGAGCAACACATTATTAATTACCAATTTTATACTGACAAGCTTAAATATATGTCGCATCAAAAATTTCTTCTCCTGGGATTAAAATCACACCCTAGATCAAACTTCTAAAGAACACCATAAAGAATAACATCTTTTCGCCCCTGATTACTGCAGGAAAAGAAAGTATGGAAGTATCCAATGTAAATCTTTCTACTGAAGGTTAAGGTAAAGTATGCATTGCTTTAAATTGATGAGATGCATTCTCTCAGGTTTTTTATTCACAGTAGATTTCTATTTACATTATATCCTTAGTCTTTGCTCCTAATTGACTGGCAATAATAACATATAACAACTATATCCTTGCCAATGAGTCTGTAGGTTAATAACTCAAACTCATTTCATAATGATGGTAAAAAATTAAGAATGGATTAATGCTACTTCCAGTTACTTTTCTTTAACGTTAGAGAGTATATACATTATCTTACTTAGCATATTAAAAGCAGTGTTCCATTTTTTCTTTTTTTTTTAAAAATTGGTATCCCGAAATAACTATTTGTTTAAAAAGTGATTGATAATTGGAAAACTATTGATCCAAAAGAAATAAAATTTTCCCGAAACAAACAGAATTAGTCATTAGGTAAAATAGTCATTAGTAAAATTAGTCATTATAAAAATTATAGTCATTAGTAAAATAGTAGGACATATTTTTTAAGTGTTTCATACGAGCTTAAAATCGAGTTAAATTAAATAGTATAAAAAGAGTATATCCATACTGATGGCAAATTTAAACATATGAATAGTAAAAAATAAAAACCAATCACATCGTGAATAAATTGATATCTATAATTAAAAATGCAATTAAATTATCGGCAAAGTGATAGTATTGAGGCTTTTCATTCAGAGATCCAGGGTTTGAATCCTGCAATGTCATTTTCCATCATCTTCAAAATTTCATTTCCATAAATCCCACGGAAAAATTTCAGCGTATGTAGCGAAATGATCAAACAATAATTATTCCAGTCGGCGGAGTGCGCGATTAGATTCGCTATATACGAGTATACATATTAAAAAAATAGATACCTCGTATATATATATTTTTTTGAAACTTAGTTTTTCAAGTTTAAGAACAATAATAGTATTGCTACAACTTTTCACTAAATAAAGAGTAATGACGAAGTACTATAGTACATTTTTTTTAATAAGGTTTAAAATAAATGTCTTATTTTAATTTAAGATTTGTTATTGCAGTTCAACCGGATAATTATAAAAAGTCTTCAGATATCTTATAAATAGGTTACATTAACATTACAATAAATAATAACATTTTTGAAGTCTAGTGATTTGCATATCGTATGCGAGTGAGTTCAGTGTTCTTAAGATATTAAAGAATTAAGCAATGTGATATTATGTAAACTCCGTATCACAAAATGTCGACAATCGTGCTTTTAAAAAACTTGTTTTACTTGTATGTGTAATTATCTGCCCATTTTGTACAAGTTACTTTTTTTTCATATTTATAATAATAATAATAGATTATTTCATAACAAATCTTAATATCATTACTAAATATTTATATATTATGCAGTAAAACGTATTATACAGAATTCAGGAATGTAAAAGTAATTTTTTTTTATATATAAAATCACAGGGTATTGAGAATAAATAGTTAAACTAAAATTATTCTACAGATTACAACAATTTTTAGATGAAAATTCTTAAAAAATAAATAATTTTATTTATTTATTTTTTTGTGTATATATACTGTGTTTATCATTAATGTTTAAAGTTGATCTATCTACTTATCAACCATCACGAAAAGGTGATATAAATTGAACCCTTACGACTACAGTACAATGTTAAAACGGTCATTCAAATTTAGTTTCTAGTAACTGTGGTTTTTTTTACATTTTAGCCTGAATTGTGCAGTCATACTATAGAATAACATATTTTAGGTATGTATAATTGATAAAAAGAACTCATACGAAAAAAAATTAATTCTTTAAGTATCTTCCTTGTTTTTTTTTTTAAATTTTACAGTAAAACATTTCCTTCTAATGCTTTGTTTTTAAATACTAGATTAGTCAACTTGTGTTCTCCATATAAACCACTTTTAAGAGTTCCGCATAATTTCATAATAAGAAACTCGTTTGACATCCTTCATTATTTGATTTCATATATTGAAGTCTTCCTCTGTATCGCTTCCTTTTATTGTAACCTTCAAATATTATTATTTTTTATTTATTTATTTATTTTTCTTTTATAATTCCTCATGACATTTAATATTCCCAATAATCGTCTGATTAACTAGGTTTCAGTGAATAATTTCATTTAAAATTTATACTTCAATTAGGTGTTATAAAACGATGATATCTTTCTTTGAATTATCAAGCATTAAACAAACTGAACATAAACACTGTTGTGAATTGTAATATTTAGAACTCAGTGTTTCGAAAATTTAAAATATATCATCCTTTAATTTTCACTATTTTAGATCTCGATAAGTTAGAATATTCTATTCGCAGAGTTTTAAAACTAACAGATTTTTAGATTATAGATTTTTTTTTAACTAGATTCAAATCCTAGTAAAGATAGTTACTTTTATACGGTTAGTTATTTGAATACTAGATCGTGGATACCGGTGTTCTTTGATGGTTGAATTTCTATTAACCACACGTCTCAGGAGCGGTCGACCTAAGATTGTACAAGATTACACTTCATTCACACTCATACATATCATCTTCATTCATCCTCTGAAGTAATACCTTACGGTGGTTCCAAAGGCTAAACAGAAAAAAGAGAGAGAGATTTTTAAAACTAATTTCTACTACACCTACAAGTAACCTATCCATTTCTCACTTTAAATTTTTTAACCTACCAACCTATTTTAGACTTCTAAAATTCCACGCTCCGACTTGTAGAATGTTATTTTTAATTTTCTAGTGACCCCTTCCTTAGTAGTCCCCCACCAGAATTTTTTACCAAGGAAAGTGGCTCCACCTTTGTTATATGAAAATGCTACATTTTCCTGAAAAAAAAAAAACCTGTAGTTTTCATTGCTTTGAGCTGCGCAGTACTCAGAAGATTGAATGATGTTGATATGGTCGTTTAAGTCCTCCTGACCTACGCTCTTAACTTCGGAAAGAGCTGCTGCCCTCTTTCAGGAATCATTAGTCTGATGAACAGATACTTCTCCGATATGGTTACACCTCCGGTCCAGGTACTCTGTATCATCGAATACGCAAGCCCCCTCATTATTACCCCTTTACCATCGGCAAAGTATCATGATTCGTAGAGGGAAGTTATATACTTACTAGAGGGAACTTATATATCGATATATTTGCGAAATATATATTTATACATTTTGTTATTATTCACTGTTTTTCTTCATAAAATAATGAACTATAACCGATCACTAGCGGAAAATCTCGATTCGTTGGTATCAATTTCTTACTTAACTATCGAAATATCAGTATCCATCATTCAAAAGAAAAATATTTTTACTCAAGAGATAATCAGTTTTGGAGAGCTAATAATACCACTCCGAGACGTCGCTCGACAGGACAACCCGTCCGGAGGGTCTAGCTGCAGAGGTCATGCCTCTACAGCTTGTGTGTATATATATATATATATATAGACTTTTAAATAATTATTATTTTTGTTGTTTTGATAATTAGCTTAAATTAGCATATTTAGCGAACTTTTATTTGTTTTGATTTTTTATTTTGGCTATCGATATTGGATTATCAAAAATTAAAAAAATATGCCTTCAAGAAAGAGAAGTAACCTTTCGTACTATTCAAAGTTTGCTAAAACAATGAGATATCGATCCTCGTAAACAGCAGAAGTGCGTGATTCTCGGTTAGCTGCTGACCGAGAGCACTGCCCCCAGACTCGAGCTGCTATAAATTTACAACGCGAGTTGCATATTCCTCACAAGTTCATACTGATGTCATTGTAGTGCTACCGTGGTCCCATAAGGATATAAGTGGATTTAGCTATTATTTACAGATTAAGTACGTCGATCATTGACATTTTGGATCCATGACGAAGTGTGTTCATATTGTCATGCTCGGAAATTGAAATAATGGAAAGGGGAACCAAAAGGGATTTGTTCGTCTATAACAGGAGCTTATTAAAACTTCTCTTTCAAAAATGAGGAAAATCTTGGAGGTTTTCATGCTTTAATTGCTATTTATCAGTATTATTCTCACATCTGTGAGGGTAACAAACAGCGAGGGTCCAGGGATGGAGCCCCTTGACTATTTTGTTTATATGCTTATTATTGTTATTGTATGCTCTGAATAATAAAGGGAAGATTTTGCTTCTCTCATATTTATATATTCCCTAATCATGCGTGAAGAGTTGTCACAAATATCAGTATGCGGAATTATCACACAATAGTTACAAAACGTGTTTAAGAAATGGAAGTAACTGCAATTCAAATCAGTCTGCTAACAATGCATTTTACATTATTAGCACATTTTCATGCAAAGCCGGCATCAGTGTACAAGAATACATTAATAAATTCGTCAGGAGACGAATAAATTAGAGAATAAATTAATCAGCGTAACGTAATGAAGTAAATGTTTATTTTATAAACATACTTTTTTTATGTTTATTACTTCCAGCAATCCTTAATTGCTGGAATATTTTAGAATTTATTTTCTTATCTACTGGAATATGTAATATTCAGATAAGCATTTGTTTGCTTAGGCATGAAACATGAAAACTATCTATAATTTCATGCACGAATATTAATGTAACAATATTGTAGTGTAACACAAAAACATAATAATAAAATACACAGCTAAATGCTTGTAGTTATATAAATATATGAACAATAAATTTCAGTGGACCGACAACTCTGTACTGGAGCTGTAAAGTTTACTATACGCGGAAGAAAGAACACAAGGATAATGGACTGTAAACAAACCTCTATCATGTGCTATATTGGTCTTTGAATTCCCGTATGCCTTTCATTTTTAAACTACATATAAGAGTATAAATGTTACACAGCAACTGATAGTTCTGTTGATTTACCTTGAAGCAAAATTCTTGAATTCATATTTGAAAGAATCTGACATTAGACGATTTGACATCTTGAGAATTTTTAATTAGGTAACAATGTAATGGCTGTTCGGAATAAGCGAATAAAAAATAAGATTTTAAGTGCGCGCGCGCGTGTGTGTGTGAAACTTATCAAGTCACAAATGATAGACCAAATTGTAGCAGATTACTGGCAAAGTAACTTCATATAATTAAATAAATTTATTCTCTTTATTACTTGTAATTTTTAATATGTGTTAGATTTTTTTATAGTTAACCATTAATATTATTAATATTGTATAGTAACAGGAAATAGAAAAAATAATTAAATAAAAATAGTTAAATAATTAACATTAATGGTAAATAGATTTTATTAATGACAAATGTATAATACTGAAATTCATCACATTATACGGTTATGCCGGCCTCCGTAGCAGAGTGGTAGCGTCTCGGCTTTTCATCCGGAGGTCCCGGGTTCGAATCCCGGTCAGGCATGGCATTTTTTACCTCATTCCCTGAAGATATAACCTAACAGTGGTTCCGGAGGTAAAAAAACAAAACAATTATACGGTTACTTGCCCTGAGGCAGTCCCTTGAACAAAGTCCTCCTCCATTTTCCTTTATTACTAACTAAACTTATAAGTTTCTAATAGCTCCTATTTCTTCTTAAATCGTTTACAATCATTAACAGTCCTGTAATGTGTAAAACTATTAAATTAAAAAAAATTATACTTTTACTAAAAATAAGAATGTAAACAAAAACTTGTCTAACAAAAGTAGAACAATTATCATACATAGAGAGCAGTGATGCCGGAACACCGTTCCAGTACAGCTTTTTGGGAGAAATAAAAAATTGTCCTTTCACATAGAATTTGTTTTAACTTAAGGTCTGAGATATTTTTTATTTTAACATTAAGTATTCATTGACATCACTTTCATTAATGAATGATATACTTCTTTAAATGGGCAGGAAACTCCCATAAATTATAAAATCGCTCGAAAATAGTTCTTGCTTTTGGATATCCGTAGGCAAACAGCAACAAAATAAGACGTTAAAAACGTAATTCACGAAAATAAATCATTTGATAAGAAAAAGATACGTTTTGCTTCTTATCTATGTTAACATCGAAATGAATGTGCAATTTTCGTAGCCAGCCGCCTATGGCTGGGTGGACCGTATTACTACGATCTGCTATAATAAAAAATCAAACATTTCGTTTGAAAATGGGAGAATTTACGATTGCACTCCTGACAGAGAATAAAATAAACAAATTCGATGATAAAATCGTAAAAATTAAAAATAGAAAATAATTTTTTTAAATAATTTGTTAACGATTATGATCTACTATTATTTAACATTTTTAAATTGCCATAATCTTTTATAAAAATTTTAATTAGTTTATCAGACAGCTATAATGCCTCTGTAATATTAATTTTATGAAGAGTAATTAATAGTCATAATTAAACTCTACATCATGATAACGTGGTGTTAATAAATCTTTTAATTTTGGATGAGTATAAACACTTCTAAAATTAGCTTAACTTTTTTTTCAGAGTTTTTATCAATACAATGTGATTTTAAATTATAATTTGACAAAACCAAAAATAGAACTTTCATTAGAATTTAAAAAATGTATTCTTGCGCAGAATTGCAAAGAAGACAGACTTTTCATTAATTTATTTGGTTTAATATTGCTAACAATAGATACCGATGATAAAGAAACATCAAATTTCTATCTTGCAGTATCATAACGAACCACGCTTCTAACTTATCTCGCTCAATTTTTTTTAAATCTTAAATTAAGCGTTACTCAATAACGACTCAACCAATCTTCATTAAATTTTCACATGCTTAACATCAAATACAGTGCTACAGAATATCTAAATTTCAATGAAATTGATCTCGTAGTTTTGGAGATCTTCGAGCCACAAAATTTTATACATAGGCATATATATATATAAGAAAACTTGAATTTGAGTACGAGTTTCATACTCCTCATACTTCAAAACGTAAAGAAAATTCATTTTCTTCCGCTATTACCACTATGCGACCGAAAATTCCCACTATGAGTACTTCTGTTCGAGAAGTCGGTAAAAATACTGGTTTGCGTATGATCCAGAATTCCCATTGTTTAGTTTGCTCTACGAATAATTCATATCTATGCCCTTGTGTGTCAGGTTAGGATTTTTTTTTACTAGGTAATTATATAAAGAAACTCAGAAGTATATTTATAAAAAATATGATAAGTTTTTTTTTTTTTTTTTTTTGATGAATAACGTGAAGCATTTTAAATGGAAAATAACTCTTTATTTCAATAATTTTATGAAGACTGCTGAACGGTTCTTAAGTGTTTAAACTATGAAAAAAGTTTGCTTCTCGCACAATAAATATATTGAAGTGTCATCATTTTATGAATTCAAAATATTTAGTTATTGCTATGCACGATTACGTATTCTATGTAATAGCAATAAACATATAACAATTTTAGGAATTTTAAATAATCGCTAAACGGTTAGCTAGATTTCAGAAAAAAAAATGTGCATGTCAAGCTTGTAAAAATTGTAGATTTGAATTAGGCTTGGTTGTTTATATTATTGTTTGTAACCGATTTATAAAATGAGGAGAGTATATCAGTCCGATCGTATTTGTATAAATTATATAATAGAATGGAGAGTGTTTGTATCCAACCCGGTTCCATGTTCAAAAATGCTTGCTTTTCAAGTTATGGCTATCGAAAGATTTATTCTAATTTTTAAACTAATGATAAAGTGAGACTAAATTGATGATCTTTAAGTATCTTCTTATTCATTTCATTTATTTTAAATTTCAAATTATATGTCTGCAATTATTTTGTAATATCAAAAACAATTGGTTTGTTTTAAAATAAAATCTTTTTGCCACATTTTTGTTTGCGTAGTTTTAAATAAAAAAAGAATTACTTAAAATTCACTGGTGATAATTGGGATCACAAATATTCAAGAGATTACAATAGTCTACTAAAATAACACACCAAAAAAAGAGTCCAGAACATTATTAAACAACTGATGTAGATAAATAAACTAATAACATAATAAATTCACGGAAAGAATAGAAGGGCGCTAGACTCCTCACTAAGGCATGGTAAAGACGTTTATCACACGATCGATAACGAAACAAATGTCAGTTAGTTATTTCAAGTCCAACATGTGTTGACGTTTCAGTCGCCGGACATTTTCAGTGTTGTTCAGGATAGCATTTCTCAACCTGGAAGGGTCGCAACCCTCACAGAAGTCAAGGAGATATGAAAGGGGAGTTCGCGAAATTAGCCTACAATTTTAAACATAAACAATAATGAAATCATTTTATGAGAAAAAATAATTTAATATAAACATTTTTGTACATTTATAAATAAACATGTAAAGAAAGTAATCAGATGGTTGCTTTTGTTTTTCATTTAAAAGTTTCTCCTTACGTGAATCTATATTAGAAACACAAAAGCAAATCGTTTACAAATGATAAAAGACGATTCCTTAATTTAGTTTTTAGCGCAACCATAACGAAGACCCTTTTCAAAGGGTAAGATGTGGCGTGGAGCTAATCAATATTTTCAATGCTTCTGTGATTAAATTTTCATATTCACGTCGACGAACAAGCCAAAACTCATCTAAATCTTCAGATTTTAATTGTAGTTGTAACGTTTATCGGCAGACATTTCGATGAGCCGATCGTGGATGTCAACTGGTAACTTAGCAGCTGCAACAACGTTTTCACTAAACGGATTTAATACACAACCCTTCGAGAAATCATTTTTATCTTCTGGTAAATAATCCGCCAATTGAACTTTTAGCTCACACAAATGCAACTTCATGCTATCCAAACTGTGGTGAACAATAGCGTTTTCTTCATCCAAATTTTTCTTATTATCGGAAGTAAGTGGAAACATTAAAAATTCTTTGAAAATTATTTGAATAATCCAAATATTAAGCTTCTTAATGGAAACATGAATTTTTTCTAGCATTAATAAAATATTTTTTCAACTGGGTTGTGGTTAAGGTTTCCGAAATATTCATTATATTTTTTTTTTTTACTTTTTGGGGATCGTAGAACAAAAAGGTTAAGAATCACTGGTCTATGAGATTAACTGCTAGAAAGTGATTATCTAACCGCTGTCTATTTTTCTGAACTGGACTGTTCAACCTCTTCGCGATGATAAGGTAATTCTAGGTAATTCGGTCCGTGAGAATCACGGGGCCTCTGCAATGGATCTCGCCAACTTGTTCCGAAAACATTCTATAATTTCAATGTTATTTTTGCATTCGTGCCCCATAACTGTATGACATATTTTCAAAACCGTTTTTGTAATCATATTGTTTATCAAAAGTTAAAGGACAACGACAGGTTATTAGTAGGAAAAGGCAGTAAGCAGAAATTTAATAACGTTTCCATTTATCAAACCATAAAAAAATTGTTTTTTTTTTTTCATTCTTCTGTAAAAATATTAATACAAAGATACAACCTTACTGCTTCTAGTAGGTTCCATAACTTTCCGCCAGATTCGAAAGGACATGATTTGATACAACGACTAAACTATTTTAATATTATTAACATAAAAATTTAAGAATGTTTGTCACTTTAATTAGTTATTTATTTTGTGGACTACGGGGAGTTAAAATAATTTTGGTAAAGACCTTTGTAATACAACAATTTTTATAAAACTACTAGAGATATACGAGTAGTTTTGAGGCACTTTATAATTTTTTAGGTTTATAAAACGTGAAACCACAAATTTTTCCGCTTATTATGTGTCCCAAAAATGTAGCTAAAGTCGTTTTTTACTGGTGGAGCTAAAATTAGGACGAAATTTCTTCAGTAGGCGTAAATTCAAAAATAAAGCGTTTCCAAACCTTATATATACTCATACATTTTAATAATTTTTTTTTCTTTATAAGCACCAGTCGATCGTTTCCTAAAGTTATTTTCATCTATATTTTTTTTTTCTTTTTTGACGTTCACACCATACTTTTACCAGTTACACCGATTTTGATGTATCTTCTTTTCTTTTACTTTGAAGTTCTTATAAAAAAGTTTTTTCTTGGCCTTGATAGTCAAATCCCGAAAGAGTTCATTTTGGTTACCCAGTACTTATAATAAACTGTAATTATATTATTATTGTTATTATTATAATATGAACAGTTCGTTCTGATTAAAACAGAGTATTTGCCCACCGGGCTGGTCCAGTGGTTAACGCGACATCGCAAATCAGCTGATTTCGAAGTCGAAATTCTAAGGTTCAAATCCTAGTCAAGGTAATTATTTTTATACGGATTTGAATACTGGATCGTGTATACCGGTGTTCTTTGGTGGGTGGGTTTCAATTAACCACACTTCTCAGGAGTAGTCGACTTGAGATTGTACAAGACTATACTTCATTCATATTCATACACATCATCTTCTGAAGTAATACCTTAAGGTAGTTCCGGATACTAAACAGATAAAAAAAAAGAGAAAACAGAGAATCTAATCACGTTACAATTGTATGCCATAAAAGTTATAGCGTAGTGGTGAGTTCATTAATCGTATGTAAAGAATAAAATTTTATTATTATTATTATTTTTTTTCTTTTTTTAGTTACACCTTAACCTTTGGTAGCAATACAAGGTAAACTTGATTGTTAAAGATTTAGATTATTATATTTATTTATAAGCAAAAAACTTTAATGAGTATTTAATAATATTTATTACCAATGGTAATAACCTGTGTGTAGTACAGAATTAAATAAATAACAAAAAATCAACATACATTTTTAAATTTATACTATATCAATTTAGTCACTTGTTAACGAAATAAGGAATAGTTTACTTCCCGAAGTGAAAGGTTGATTTCTTTCACAAAGCGTATTTCACGGTCACAGTCAGAATACATGCAGTCTGCCAGTTTTTTTATTATTTCACGTTCTTTATTAAATTTATTTGAATTTTTTTTTTTCTTATTATGAAGTCCAAGGATTTTTATCCGAAGTTTATATCCCGTGCTATGTAACGGTTAATAATGCCGGTTATTAATATACTGTATTATTATTGTTACAGTAAGCCTATTTGTTAGTGTAACTTATACAATTTTTTACAGCCTTGTTAAATATAATTAATACATCTGTCAATAGATTATTCTCTATTAAAATATTATTTAAAATAATTAACTAAAAGGAAAGAAAAAATTTATTATGTGTATATTTAATAAGATATTGTGTTTAATTAACGAATAAAATTGAATAATGATAATAACGGTTCTTATAAACAAGTTTTTTTTTTTATTTCGAAGCACACCTGTCACAAATATTTCTTTTAACTTCTCCACGCCTATATATACTGTCGTATAAATCGTTTGCTAATTGTTATATAAGCTGCAGTTTCAGTTAAATACAACTTCCAGCATTTACATGTATATTAATGTAACAATTAAATGCTAAAAATTTAGCCTATAAAAATTATATAACAGTGTAATTTTTACGAGTAATTCCTTCTACTTATGGTCACTTTTGATACTATTTTATTTTCACAAAATAAATTTTACAATATAAATTTTTGAATATAAGAACAATTTTTGTTTACTTTTTTTTTATTTTTCTTTCTTTATTTATTATTTTACTACTAAAATATTATGTTTTATCTTTATTGAAAACCGAAGTAAATATTTTCTCCAACACGTAGGCGCATCTCACCTCCTTTTAAAAGTGCAATAATTACTAAAATATTTTGTTGTTGATCTAAAAATGTAAACAGAGTTCTTTAATGTATTAATGGAAGAAATTGAGTTTCAAACTTGGATTTATACTTATACGAGTAATTTACGATGACACAAATGTGAAAATGTGAAAAAATAAAATCTAAATTTTAGAAAAATTCTAAATCACTTGTCCTTTTTTAAGTTTTTAAAATAATATTAAATTAAAATAACCTCAATTATTTGTGATTAAATAAACAATTTCCCAATTGTGAGATCAAACGTTGTAGGCTATACTATTTCCAATAAAAATAGTGCATTACTTCTCACAGCGTTTCTTATTACTATGACAGATATAAATCATTTAATAAATATAAATATTACAGTCTATTTGCTTTGTCTGGGTTTAATAATGTTCATTTGTACAACCAATCCATAAGGTTAAGAGAACGAAAATATCATTTTTAGAAATGAGTATCATTCTCTGGACTGGTAGGCTAATTTTTTTTTTTTTTTTTGTCTTCAGTCATTTGACTGGTTTGATGCAGCTCTCCAAGATTCCCTATCCAGTGCCAGT
>JAAAKQ030078669.1:20361-33812 GCA_010016005.3 Zanna intricata | reverse complement strand
GGAAAAATATAGTTAAAAGAAGAGACTGACTTATAGGCCACATATTAAGGCATCCTGGAATAGTCGCTTTGATATTGCAAGGACAGGTACTCGTAGATGGGAAAAATTGTGCAACGGTTGGAATATGTAAAACAAATTTTGTGGATGTAGGATGTAGGCGGTATACCGAAATGAAACGACTAGCATTAGATAGGGAATCTTGGAGAGCTGCATCAAACCAGTCAAATGGCTGAAGAAAAAAAACGTCTCAAATAACCAGCACTAACTGTAAAAATACAGTTAAATGATAAAGTCATGAAAGAAAAAACAAAGAAGAAACCCAAATGAAGTCGGAAATATGCAAACAACGATATAAAATAATGCATTACGAATAGTATTATCAGACTGAATTAGAAAGAAGACAGCGATCCTAAATAATAAAATACAATCGCACCGGACAAAAGCAGATATGATTATATCATACCTAGATAGGTATGATTAAAAACTTTTTACCGTACTTATTCTTTGTTTTTGTTCTGAAACAAGGTGACGAGTTTTATAAAGTCTGAAATTTTCCTTTTTTTTGCTTCATAAATGTTATCGAAACAATAATATTGATGTAATGGTATTCTGATGACTTGGTGTTTAGCACAGTGGAGTCAACAGATTTCAAAATCGGGATGCATTACGAAAGAATAAGGTAAGAAAACGAATGAAAATTATACAAAACTAATGAGAATAGGTTTCAGTAAGGTTTTACATAAAAGATAAAAAAATTAAACAAGTAAAAGTATAAACAGGACAGAAAATGTACGAATGAACGACGGTACAAAAATTCGTAATATATTAATAGAAATTTACAAAAGTGAAAATAAAACAAAAACCGAAATAACTTTAAAAAAGCTTTGGTAATAAGGTAGAGTAAAACTTGAAGAAGCACCTCTTGGAATGTTATATAAATCGTATTTAATGAAGGTTAAAAGAATCGTATTTAATTGAAGGTTAAAGAAATCGTATTTAGCGACTCAGATAAGATGAGTCAAGTATGAGTAGGAGGATCTATTGCAGTAAGGGTGGGAACAAAACACTGTTTTCTAGAATGGGTAGATTATTTAATTTCTTAATATGCAAGAGAATTTTTTATGAAGTGTGTATTAATGTGTACTGTCATCTAAAGAAGCTTAGATAATTCTAAGCGAAACGTAATGAATTTAATTCATCATAAGTCTGTATAGTATAGTTGACTAGTTAGCCCGAGAAATTAATAATGTTTTTAAGTACAATATGTCTTGTATTATATTTAATTCTATCCAATAAAGAGGAAAATAAATTTAAATAAACTAATTTTAAGTTAATATTCATATGTATGTAATCACTGACAAAGCTGAAGAAATCCCGTAGTTCAAGAATTCACAAGCATGAAAGTAATACACTCAGTATTCGATCGTTTACAAAAACTTAATTTAATATCTGTTTAATCTAAAGTCAAATAAAATTCCAAAGTTATTTGTTCTACTTCGGTCACGTTCATTTCAGATACTTTTCAAATGAAAATAATTAAAAGAATTCCCTTCTAATTAGTCAAGATCAGTCGCATGAAAAGATTGCCATTCATCAGTTTGGTTTAAGTTTCATACAGTTTTGCAGCAAATTCTTAGAAAGTTAGATTAACAATCAATAATTATTTTGAAAAAAAAAATTACAATTTAACCTTTTTAATAAAAATAATACTTTAATGTACAATATCTAAAAAAAAATTCTGTTTGCTAACTTATCATATTATTTTAAGCTTTAAAATTTGATACTAGAATACTCTATAATACTGAATTTGTTAGGAAAACGTTTGGAAAAAAGAGGTATTTATTTTCAAATACAAGTAACTATTTTCTGTTAGTTGCCATAACTTGATACGAAATATAAGTTGTTTTTGAAAACGGCGTAACAGTTTTCAAGAATAGCAACAAGCATCCTGTGTACGATCTACCGAGAAAAGTAAGAAATGAATCTGTGTCTCAACGCCTTTTTTACCGAGTCATCGAATATACTGTCGTACACCGGCACGTCAAGCATGCTGAAATGCAGGTGATATTCTACGGCCTTATAAACGATACCTTTACCATATTCGTCCGAGGGACCGGCCGCGTATAGTGAAAATCATTACTTTCACGGACGATTCTGATCGCGTCAGTGCCGTGAGAAAGACCCCGGGACAGATAATGTTAACATTAAATTAAAGAAACTTTCTTTAAAGAAACGATTCGTTACATTTAGTATATCGCCTACGTTCGAGCAAAAAAGAAAAAACAGGTACACCCAATAGCGAATAAAATTATTTATGAAAAAAATCTCACATAAAAAGAAACAGCAATTCTTAACACAAAAAAACTCCGAAGGTAATCAATCTCAATTACTTATACAATTATAGGATTAAACGTAAATTTTTATTGATTTTATATTAAATTAAGTCGCTTAACACTCCAAATAAAAAGAAAAGAAAATTAAAAAAACGTGTTTTTCTTCATGCAGTCGGATGAAAGCTCTAGAAAATTAAACGTATAGACTGCTTGCAAGGTTAACCGGTTTTATAAACTTCATAACACCGGTGAGAAACTAATTTTATTCTAAACTTAATAGATCTTAGTGATATATTTCATGTATAGTGAGTAGCTAAAAATCAATAAGGCTAATCGTTAAACTGTATACCGATTTTTTAAATTTTATCACCCTCGCGTTTTTTTTTTTTTTTGTGGGGGAATACCGATTATTCATTTATTTCTGATGTGATATTCCCACTTTTTCCACATCACTAATCGAACTTAACGTTCTAAGAAAACAAACAAAAATTTCGAAGTCTCTGATACTGATGAATCGTTTTCTCCATGCGATTTCGTTAAAATGGTATCTAATCTGGTCGATATGCAACATCATTCTAATATAATTATTTTACTACAGACGAGAAAAATAATCAAAATGCGAGTATTTAATTTTTTTATTTAGCTATCAAGATACATAGAAAAGAATAGGCAACAAAGACTCTATAATTAATGCGCAATTCCTAGCGCGATTAAGAAAATTAAATTTTTTTATTCCAGGTGAATTTACATAAATTAATTAAGCTCTAAAAATAGCGCGTTGGTTCGGTGGCTAAGATTAGTTGTGTGCTACCGATCATTGGATAGGTGGATAAAAAAATTACCGATAATTTTTTCCTTCTTCTCAAGCATTCGAATCCACCTTCTACTCCGCAATACGTGTACTAAATGTGCAAGGCTCTCTCGTTTTCATAAACGATGTTCAAGTTCTCTCCTATCCTATATTTATTTGTGGAAAGGAATTGAAAAAAAATTGCGGTACACACGAATCGTTGCAGTCGACGTCATGTACAGACTCGCTAGCCGGCTCCTACGCCGAAAATACAGAACATTAGGGATCGACTGACCAGCGCTACTCTACTATCTGCACTTACATCTTTCGAAAAAAAAAAAAGACTTTAAAAGATCGCCCTCGAATCATATTTAAAACAAACTTCAATTATTACAGACTGAAAATCGAAAGCTAAAAAAAAATTTTCTAGGTAACATGTTCGATGTGACGATATATTTTTTAATATGTATGATTTTCCGGATCATAAGCTTCTAGGTTGCCTGTAAATCTCTGAACGTATATGATGAATCCATCAGAGAGGGAAAAGAACTAGCCAATATTCCAAATCTTTTAGCTCTACAGCTCGTTACGGTCGAAACATAAACTTTAACTAAAAAAAAATTCACTCTGATCCCAAAATATAAGTTTTAAAATTAAACACATTGAAACAGTAGTAAAATTTCCCCCCACCCACAATAAAAAAACAATTTTATCTTGAATTTTTCAAATTTAACAAGCAATTCTTAATATATTTTCTTTTCTTAAATCATACACAAATACGCGTACGTAAAAATATTCACCATTCATATCCCATATTTAATAATAAGAACGAATGAAAAATCATACTACATCGCACGGAAGAACTTATTTATAAAACTCGGAGCATCTAACACAATTCGTCATGTAAGGAAAAATTTGAATTTAAAGGGTATATATTTCCGATCATTCGAAGGAAAATCTGAGTATTATACCGCGAAAACTTGTACGTTTCCGCATCGGTTTTGTTAGTCGCGATTTATTTCAAAATAACCAGAAGTATTAGAAAAAATTAAGCATGAAATATATCCTATTTTTCCCATGTATTGCCGGAAGTTTAATTTCAACAACTTCATTAATTACTTACATAAAATTTGTGTAAACTTGCTAAGTAAACTTGCTATTTGGTCTGCGGGTACCATGCATATTTCTTTAAACCGAATCTTGTGTTTTAAGAATGGTATTACAGTACATGTACAGTTTCATTATTTCACTTAGCAACTGATCGGAAAATGGTGGTACAGAAAAGGAGAATTAATGTAAAAAAAAGCACTGTCGGTAATCTCGATCTCCGTAGATAAGAGTACGGAAAGTATACAGTGAAACAGCTATAAACAGAAGTACGTAAAGTCTGTACTGTATAAGGTTTATGTATACATTATAAAAATCAACATTGCTTTCTATTCATGAAAATACCAAAACTGTACGCAGAAATAATTTAAAAGAATTCCACTGAATTTAAATAAAAAGCTCAAAATCACAAACACGGTCTCAATTAACTGGGATTTGCCCGATATAATTAAACAATCGCATTTTTTTTCTCATACGGAAAATAAAATAATATTAG
Organism: Zanna intricata; assembly: GCA_010016005.3. Taxonomy (NCBI): domain Eukaryota; kingdom Metazoa; phylum Arthropoda; class Insecta; order Hemiptera; family Fulgoridae; genus Zanna; species Zanna intricata. Next base: position 29,086 of record JAAAKQ030078669.1, on the reverse strand, counting down.
AATAGAAATTCTATTAATGAAACTCTACTGCTGATAACGAGTTGCGAGCTTGAAATTTGATTAATTTAAATCATCCGGTCCATGCGTATAACTGAACCATTACTACTCTCATTTTCAAAAATTTATTTTATTTCTTCTTCGGAAGATTATTTTTTTAACATTAAATCGCGGTCACTTTGATTGAATCGGACCTATTATCGGCCATTACATAAATGAAAACAACTGTAACCACAAATGATTTTATAACACTAAGCATTCAACTTACCAGAATAAGTAAAAAATAAGAACTAAACTGAAAAGCCAACAACAGTAGAATACATTCCAAACTAACCTAGCAGCTTGAAACTTGCATAGACATAACAAAAAATAAAACATGCGTCATCGACGCAAAACGACAATACTACCAACATAAACAAAAATATAACTAAATTGCGGATAAATATTGACTTACCCTGTATATATATTTATTTAAAGATTATTAAAAGATATTTTTGATTATTTAAAGGTACATTTTCAGCGGAGGAGACAAGCTACACTCGAAATTTCAAAATTATTTTTATACGAAAATTCTTTAAAACTATATTTAAATTTATTTTTCAACCCTTAAAAATTTTTTTTTTAAAAGTTTACACTTGAGAATTACAAAAAAAAAAACCAACTAGAAGAAGCTTTACATATTTAATCGGAAGTGTAACCGAAAAATTACTTTTCCGATAGGTGATGCGTCTTTTAAAAATTTAAGAAATTTCTAAAGTCGTTTTAAATTTTATCCGTTGAAATATTCACTAAAACGCATTCTTCATTCGTAAAAGCACAACAATGATTCGTTATAATCAAAAGGCAGATGGACCTCCAGTTCGAAGTTTCAGATGTATTCAAAAGTCTTAAAAAGAATAGTAAAAAATAATTAAACAATTTTTTTAACCAGTTTACCAGCAAAAAATACGTATTTTCCCGATATCTTTCGATTGTTTTCTAACCATCATCAGAAGATAAAAATATCATAAGTCAAAAATTAAAATGATAATACATCATGACTGTTTGAATGACAACAATATACTTTTAAGAATTTTATTCTTACAAAAGGCGGTGCCGAATAAAATATTTCCAAATATGTTCGATACGTTTAACCAATCAACCAGTCGGTAATCGCGCCTCCCGAGTGTTCCGACGTACAGTATTATCGGCAACGACTTTCGACGGGAGAGTATTTATTCTTCTTACGCTTAAGTACTTCTGATCTCCATTACTAACATAAAAATACATTCTCAATTGTAACAGTTAACGATTAAAATAGAGCACAAATACTGATATCATTGAATAAGCTGCAAAAATCATTTTTAAAGATAATAATATAATAATACAACATGCGGAAAATTTACAACGTAGGATTAATAAAATAAATTAACGTTTCCTTCATGTGTAATATTAAAGAAACAAAGCTATTAATAATTTTTTTAAACATAACGAAAACAAAATATTACGTAAATGCTAGAAGACTTCATTGTTGTTATTATTAAAACATTTTAAGGTCAAATAAAGAAATAATGATATTACATCATTTTATGCAACAGGCATATAAAGATTAAAAAAAAATACATTCTCTCATTAATTTATATTAACTGAAAAAAGGTAATTATAACTAAATTTTAACACTTGATTTGGTATTTCAATAAAATAATTTACAAAAATAAATTACGGAAACGACGGTACGGATTTTCGCACATTTATTTTAAAACCGAGATAGTAGGCTCTCAAATAACCAGGATACTATCAAACATCCTTACTTACCACTGAATGATAAAACACCGTACACTTAACAATGATCACGAAAAAAAACTCGTTTTGAAAAACCGTTAAGTAAATTTAAAATAAAATTACTGAAAAATAGCGTTTTATATAAACCGTAAATATTTTAAATATATCTACTTCAGCAGCTCTTTTACAAAATAACGTTATACATTCCAATATTTAAAAATAAAATTAACAAAATATCCGGAGTTTATTTTCTGAATCCTCCTCTTGTATCTTCTAACCAACCTTTCTTCCTGTCATATATATATCGTCAATAAAAACTGTCAATTCTATAGAAATGACATGAATCTGTCATAGATATTGCATATAATAAAAATTAAGTAACATATATTCTATAATGTTACATATTTTTATCAAATCGACTAATAACCCGATAACCCAATAATCCCGAAAAACAAATAAAAAAATAGTCTATAAATGTAACATATTTTGAATTAATGATATATTTCAGTGAAATATAATTAAGCATAGCAGCTTTATATATGCAGTATTCCTTTAGTAATTATATTTTTATTGTACCAAACACAAGTATCTCAATTAGTTTTATTAACTAAGTCCGTACAATGACAGTGTGTAAAACACATCGAGAGGGTAGTGCAATATAGATGTGCGTATTAATATACCGTCTTATCAATAGATACAAAATATGTCTGTCACAAACTTCGCTGTTAGTGAATATAGATTATAGATTAATTTTTTTTTTTATCTGTAGAAATATATTTTCATATACTTTTAATTGCTTATAAAAACTGCCCGTGATTACGTTGATAGAGCGAAATTTTATAGAGTAGGGGGCGGCGCTCATAAATTTCGCTTGGGGCGGCAAATCCTCTAGAGCCGGGCCTGTGCATATGTCATTAGCCTTAGTTCGACTCCGCTTTAATAATTACACAATTTAGTTACATTTTTTACTAAAAGAGTTGCGACAAAAAAAAATCCAATCTAATAATATGGAAATAGAAATACTGAATCCCTTCAGCTGAATTAAGTCATTGTGTGCAAGTGCGATCGCGTATAAGTAGCGCGCGTACAATTTTTTATAAAAATAAAATGCCATGAAAAAAATGTAAAGATAAGAGTAATCTACCATTAACTTTTCTAATAATAATTTTATCGTCTTATTTATTAATAATTATTTTGTTAATTACGCTTGTAATCGGAACAACTTAATCATACTATGATGAGAACTCATGTATTTATAATAACATTACAATGATTTTTCAGAACAATTTATTCTTACATCTTGAAAAGATGTTAAGTAAAATTAATAAAAACGGTCGGCGATATTTTTAATAAAACGTATTTCCATATTATCTGATCATGATAATCAAATGGAATAAAATTATATTTCTATGCCACTATTACAAGAAAATATCTAACTATGTCGGAAAAAAAAAATCAGAAACACAGAGCTATATTTAATTATACCGATAAGATAAAAATGATATAATAATTATACAACGTACTGTTTATATCAGTACAGTAAGTTACCAAACAGGACGACGATGTCCCTATCTATTAGTAAACACAGCAACTACGTGGACATTCAAAACCATGCGATCTTGTTGCTACTTCATTTTATTATGTGAAATTATCTTCTAACTAGAAAAAATCACAGAAATCTCGATTCAATACTAACACGAATTAAAAAGAACTTTTAATTTTTTATGCAAATTCTAAGTTTATACATTACCGATGTAATTAACGACATTATCATTAATACTGAATATTACAGCAATGATCAGTAAACACCCACCTAAGAAAACCACTAACTGATCTACCAAAAGGAGATATTTGAAAATAAGAAAAAATGAATGATGAAGCGCAACCATAACAAGTAATCAATAAATATAATTATTAAAAACATTACAACATTAATGACTCAAAGCACAATAAAAATGTTACAACAGTGAAATAAATATGCAAATTCAGACAAAATTGGATTTGAAGAACAACCTACAATAGAAGCAAAACAAATATGCTTTAAAAACATTTAGAAGTAAAATGTAAGAGTTTATGTGAGTAGTCTGAACACTGTACTGCAACTGGATTTGCCTCCTTTAATGGTGTTTAGTGAAAATGCTTCTTCTAAATGAAACAAATGGAAAATAATAGTAAAAGAAGTTTCATCTCATTACATAGTTAAAACAGGGCAATTCAGTGCAGTAAATACCAAATTATAGCAGCAGTGATTTTAAATACCAAATTATACTGATTTTCCTCTCTTTATGGAACAGTCTTAATTTTTATGTCTGAAGGATTAACATGATGAAAACCTTAGGATAAATTGAATAACAATGTCACAAACAATATTGTTTTTTGCTCGTGTTGCTCAATATAATAAACTTGAATAAATACTTCTTTATAAGTAACTCTACCTTGTAAAAATAGTCAGTAAAAACAAATCAACTGAATATTCATGTGTATCTTCTGTGATAAAACTTTTATTTCATGCATTTTTTTTCAAAGAGCACAGTTTCGACTAACACAAGAACTACTATTTTAATTGATAGGTAGTAAAAATGGCTCCTCTTTCCAAACTCAGCTAACTGTTTTAAGTTTTGAAAAATTTTGTAATATAAATTGTTGCACCAAGCACAGGTACAGTATAATGAAAGTCATGATGCTTCAGCGTACAGTACACTAGTTTACACGTGCACAAAAGAGTGTGCCCTGGTATAACAAAATAGCTTATAAAATAACATTCATTTCATAAATACATTATAATACTATTTTAACTTTCATATGCTTATTTAAAATATTTTTCACGACTCTTTGTTGCAGAAAATAAAGCATGGCTACAACTGAAGTATGCTTCTTTATACTGAGCCTTATAGCAGCAGTAAATACTGACTTTCCTCCCTTGACGGAATCAGTGTTGAGTTTTATGTCTGAGGGAATTAACATGATGAACACAGAGCCAAAAGATGTGAAAACAGTTCTCAGAGAATATGATTTCATTGTCGTTGGAGCAGGATCTGCAGGTTGTGTTGTCGCAAATAGACTTACAGAGGTAATTTCTACCTTATTACATTTTTAATATTCCCTACTTGTTAAAACATTAGAATGTAAAGTGTAAATTAATCTTACAGTCAAAAGAAGTAGTCAATATTTTCTTTTAAGTTTGCAGCAAAATTTCAAACAGTTAGTTTACCACTAACAGTATTTTTCACAGCTATAAGGTTATAAGTGATCCTTATTGAGATCTGAAAAGTTTATAACTTTCACAAAAAAAATCCAGTGATTTAAATAGATTTACAGGCTACTTAATGCTGAAATAAGTCTATAAATGTAACAATAATTGTGAGAAATATAACTTAACTGCCCAAAATCAATTAAGAATGAACTGGGGTTACAAACTTCATTGTTTTTTTGTTTAGCCTCCGGAACTACTGTAAGGTATTACTTCTGAGGATGATATATGTATGAATGAGAATGAAGTGTAGTCTTGTACAATCTCAGGTCGATCACTCCCGAGAAGGATTTGAACCTCTCAACTTTGAAATCAGCTGATCTGCAATGTTCTGTTAACCACTAGACCAGTCTGGTGGGCAATTTTACAAACTTACAATTTTTTAGCTCAAAGGCCTATTTACATATTTGTTTCAAATATACAGTCAATTTTTGCTATTTAATATGTTTCATTCCCTTAATTTACAACATTAAGAAGAGATTTTAATTTCTTACAGAAGAGTAACTTTTCATCTTCAGTAATCTTTATAGTTGTTCAATATTAACATAAGGAAGGGGTCATTACCCCTCAAACGTTACATTTTTAAGGTAATATTCAAATAGTCAGTGCAAACTTTTAATTTTTATTAAGAAATAATTAAAACTGTATGTAAAGCACCATCACCATCTGAGTTACTCACTGAGCTTATATCTAAAATAATCAACATCTCTGTAAGATTAGATCGGAGTTTTCAAAATCTTCAGAAATCAAATTTTTCTGCATTGCATTTATAACAGATTTCTTCTTCAATTTTATTATATAAACAGATTAATAAAATATTTCTATTAAACTGTAAATATAAATACACATATTTAAATGAAATATCAATATTAGTTTATAGAACTTCAGTATATAAAAAAAATGTTTGTGGAACTGTTTATTCTTCGTAAAATATTAATATTATTATTTAGTTAAAAATTTAACATACAATATTTATCCAGTTGATGAATGACATACGTCTTATTTAAGTAAATTTTATCTGATAAAATTTGAATAGGATTTTATCTGATAAAATATTACATAAATGAAAAATGAATTAAATAATGAAAATTCATTTTGATGTCATTGTCCAAACGACCTATAAATACGAGTAAATCACAGTATATTTTTTAGATAAAGTTATTATTTCAGCATCAACATATTTAATGTTGCAAGGGAAATTTGTCAAAACTAAGTTATATTAATGAATTAACCCACACTATCATGTGTCCTTTTAGATTTTTGCTATTTCTATTTATTTAGATTTTTGCACATTCTATTGTAACCGTACGAAGTTCCTGCAGTTGAATTTTAATGAAAACTATATACTGTTGCAATAACTCTATTTTATTGACCTCACTCTCATTATTTAATCTATATGAAATAATATTTTTAATACTATCTTACATATAAACATTTCAATAGCAGATTACCATAAAAAATACTTTAGATAATATCTTGAAAACATACTGTATGATTTCAAAAACAATTAAAATAATGAAACAATTTTGATTAATTTAGTATAATAATTTATCTGCTTGTTACCAGCTGTACCGGCTTAGGTACCAAATTCGATACTGATTCATTAAAGGAATACAACAAAACCAAAATTGTTATTTTCATAACCGTCGGTTGTCATTAATTAAAATAACACAATATTAGTAAGATGGTTATGACTGTTATGAAATATAATATTACCAACCTATCAATTAATAATTATTGTATAATTTGTTTAATAAGATATCATTTTTAAATTTGATCTGTTCGTTCATCAATTTACCATTATTCAAATACATATGTAACTTCTCCAATACGCTAGTTTTATGACAATTGTTAGTGTGTTCTAATATCTAAAAAAATTCTTTTAGGTTATAATTATGTCCTTTTTCTATAACATGTTTAGCAAAATCAGAATGTTCTAATTCATAAGCGATTAATGATAAGTTCAGGAAATGTTCTTGTAATCACACAACAGAACCAAGTCGATAAAAATAGACTTTCCAATAACTTTTCTTATCACAAGAGGAAATTCATCATTTAAATTTCAGAAAAATATTTTTTACAAACATATTCCAAGAGATTATTATATTTGTAATATTTTATGAAAATTTATCCCAGACAAATGAAAATAAAAATTTGATTTTTTCATTAAATTTCATCTCAATCGATCAGCTATTCATGTGCGATAGCAACTGATAAGTAGAAGAAAATTCAAAAGAGTTTCATGAAAATCATTGTAGATTGTTAAAATCATTATTGTTTTAATATTTACTGGTATTTTGAGTGAATCAAACTTCACTTAAACTTGAAAAATGTTTTTTTTATTTTTATCAAAACATTTTTAGTCATCAATCATCATTAAAACATTTTTAGTCATCATTAGACATTCTGTCTTTTTCAGAGATACTAGTACCGATATTTTAAATTGTGTTCTATCTGAATCTATTGCCTGCTTAATTTTAAATCAGAAGTCACAGTCAAAAAGTTATTAAATTTCAAAGTTACACTATATTAAGCCTTTCTTGAATTTATGGATAATTTTTTGATTTATTGTTTATACATGTTAGCCAATATTTTTTTTTTATTTTCATTGATTTTAAGTAGAAATGTATAAATGAGTATGTAAAACATGTTGTTTTTACATTCTTGTCTGTTAGATACTTTAATATCATTAGGCTCTTCTGTATGATCTTCAGGTGTCATCAAAGTATTGAATATTATATGACATAATCAGCATAAGAGCTATAAACAAACTGGTATTTTACGACATAGGCATTTGTCCTTCAAAGATAAAATGAATAATACATTGGGTATTATTGTAGTATGATTAATATACTGATAAGTAATAAATAAAAGAAGATAACATATGCTGCATAATTATATGCATATAGTGAGCAGTCAATCGGCTTATCTCTTTTATATGTGTATGAAATGAATATAGTCATCGATTACCAAACAAAAATTTAATAATATAAATATAATAACATTTGTCTATAGAGGAATAATTAAAAAAAACCACAATAAAGAAAATACATAATATTATTATGAAAAGAAGTTGCTACGTTTCAAATATTACTTTTATTTTTTCAAGCCTTCAAGACTCACACATCATCATTCATATTACAAACATTCAATATGGAAATTCCATACCTTTGCAACCAAGAGCAGTTGGTCTCTTTAGGCAGATGGTCAGATTAATGAGATTCTCACATTAATGAGTTCTGTTGTACACTAATAATATAATAAAGATTTTATAAATATATTTATAAATTCAATAATAGGAATCATCAGGTTTAAACAAAAAATGACTGCTTTCCCTTATAGTCAGAGGTTGCAGTATATTACATCAGCTAAAGTAGAAGAAGTACAAATCCTGAAATGTAAAAGAAAGCGAGGTAAAGATACAAAAATAAAACTAGAGAAGATAAAAAAGTTTTTTTTTTCCCTTATATTGTTAAGTAATAGACAATAAGGCCGGCCTCCATAGCCGAGTGGTAGCCTCTCGGTCTTTCATCCGGAGGTCCTGGTTCGAATCCCGGTCAGGCATGGCATTTTTCACACATGCTACAAATCATTCAGCTCATCCTCTCAAGTTATACCTTAACGGTGGTTTCGGAGGTAAAAAAAAAAAATAGACAATAAGTTCCTTTTTGAATGACTAAAGTTGAAGGTCTGGTGGAGTAGCCCATCAACATAGTA
>JAAAKQ030078669.1:0-11776 GCA_010016005.3 Zanna intricata | reverse complement strand
GCTGTTGGCATTTTTAATAGATAATGATCGTAATGCCTTTCAGTTACTTATGTGAAATATTAGAATAACTGTTTCATACTGACCAGCAAATTTATTTAAGAATGCTAACATAATGTACAAATAATTTTAATATTTTAGTTCTGATAAGACAAAAAATTATAAGTTACAACCTGCTGGTTCCACAACACTTGGAACAGTCTCAAGAGATGGAATCAAAGGTATGCAGTAAGAATAATATACCAAAGGGTAGTACGTGATTTAAAAAACGTTTCTAATAAACTGATTTTTGCTGATTACCAAAGTTAAAATAAGCTGTGGGCAGTATCATGCAATTGACATTTTTTAGTGGCTAATGGTAATAGAAATTAATGCCACAAAAAATTATAATAAATTAAATTAACAGTACCATGATTTCATGTTAAACCGAGATATAATTTACTGTAAGTTATGTCTTACACAAGTAAATAAAAAAAGATAAATACGACACATCTTTTTATGAAAAGTTTTTTCTTAAAGAAGAAAATTGTTATTATAAAATTTAATTTTGCAGAATTCCATGGGAAAATTAAATAAAAAAACAATATTTTTCTGTCCCCATTGCATGTTTTATTAGAACAGAGAATAGGATAACGTAAAAAGATGTAATAAGAATATATAAAATTAATATGCAGATATTCAATCATAAAGCAATTTCAAATATAACACTTATTTTAGCATTTTTAGCAATATTCAGTATTTACTCAGAATAAAAAATAATAGACTATATTCATTACAAGTTAACAAGATGCAATTTATAAAAAAGGCCAGCATGTTCCCTATAATACTGTAGATAATTATTCTTATATAAAAGAAAGAATGTAGCAGACCAGTTAAAAAAAAAATACCAGTAAGTTTGAATCAATTAATCATCTAAAAGAGGTGCTATGCCTATAATGCAAGTCATGTGATGTCTCCGCTAAGGCTTTGCATAACTAAGCACTGTACTTGTAAATTTGAATACGCTAGATAGCTTTACATATTTGAACACATTCTCACAATATATTTACCTGATAATTAACTATAAAAAAAGTGATTATAAATTTACCGTTGTTCTAACTCATTAACTGATAGCCGTTAGTATTATCAAGCGGATTTATGTATAATTTTACTAATATTTGATACTATTTTGCAGGGATGATGAACCACCAATGCAATATACCAAGAGGTAAAGTAATGGGAGGCAGTAGCGTGCTAAATTATATGATATTTACACGTGGAAATTACCGTGACTATGATGCATGGGAAGCACAAGGAAACCCTGGATGGGGATATAGAGATGTACATCGTTATTTCATGAAATCTGAAGACATTCAAATACCTGAAATGATGGGCGATGTAAAAAATCACCATACTGGTGGATATCTCACAATATCATATCCACCATTTAGGTATTTAATCAGTCTTTAATAAAATACATTTCATTTAATTTTTCTTCATATTAAATTTTTTATGAAAAAACTCACTTTCTGAATATATGTGTTTCCAGAAAATTTTTAGGGAGAAATTATACAGCTTCTTTGTCAATGGTGTTTTAGGTAGCACTGTTTTTATTCCTTGTTAAAGTAATATGGAATGGTACTGGTTAACAACAGTATATTTGCCTGTCACATACACATTTACTCTACTTTTAAAATTTTATAAATTATTATTTATATATTTAAATTAATATTTAGTACATTTATAAATTTCATTTTGTTTGAATATATTGTGTAAATATAACACATAGATTTTATGTATTACATGTAAAATATGCATGATTTTGAATTGAATTAATTCCATCCAATAATCAGGGTTTTGTGTTTATGAGCATACATAATGTTAGTTTATCATATAAGCTTGCAAATTTTTTTGGACAGTTTTCAAAGCAGCAAGTTATCCTCTATCTTAAAAATGTTGTTAGAGTGTTAGAGTATATTAGCACTAAATGTTTTTGTCACTAGCTATGTTTTTGATTCTGTTCAATATTTTATTTAAAATAGTGTCCTTTTAAGTGTAATTTCATAACCATTTGAATTTTTTCACTTGTCAATTGTGTGCAGTTTTAAATTACAGATGTTGGCTGATGAGGTTGTCACATTAACCAAACAGCAACACTTACGACAAAGGAGCTGTATAGTAGCTCCAAAAAAGAGCTGCTAGTAGTTTATCACTTGCAAATTAAAACCTCAAAAATACAGAAGATATAATTCATTATATACAGTTAAAAACAGTAAAACAGTTATACACAGTTTTAAATGGTGACACAGAAAGTGGAATTGTATAAATAATATACCACATCATTATAAAAAGAAAAAAACAATGTTCTAATAGAATTTGAGTAAATTTTCTGAGTGAACACATTTTGTTAAACCTTTCTTTTAGCTTTCTCACAGTAGATCATAATAAACATTTTATTTCGCCATCTAAATTGGTCTATTTCCATAATTAATAACCTGTATTACTAAATGTATGTCCAGATTAACACAGAATTGAAGAAATTCTGAATGGATAAAATAATAAGTGAAAATAAGAAAAATTTTTATTATCTATGGTTATGTAGTGTTTTCAACTTTTTTTTTCTGTAAACAATACTTTAAAAAATCTCAATTTTCTATAGTACAACATAACTAATAAACATTAACCTCAAATTTCCTTAACCAACCTAAACTTTTAGAAATTCACTCTATTCAGTTTATTTAAAGTACAAAGAAGGAGGATTACCTTTCGTGAAAACCCCTTTCATTTTTATTTTTGTTGGTATATTAAAGTTTTTTTTTTTTCCAGGGCGAACAACACTAAGGTGTTATTATCGCACGGGTATATTAAAGTTGCATCTGTTAGGTATCATAACCAAACAGTTGCAAGTGATCTAAAAATACACAAGCTTTTCCTAAAATTGTTATATCTATTCTCAAAAATAACCGTTTCATCCCAGCCTATTAAGAAAATTGAGAAGTCTTCCCTCATTGTTTCCTTTTTCCTTAAATCAACATTTCTTGTTTACTTATTCACAAAAATTAATAAACAAATAAGTAAATCTTGGCCTCTAGAACTGATAATTTATTCAACCCTACCAGTATCATACATTGTACTTATAAGAGAGATTGGTTGCACAGTGCAACATTAATACTCTAATGAGAAGTACTCTGACTGGCGGCCATTGTAGCTTAGGTGCTAATTTATATCAGTCATACAAAAGATTAGGGCTGATAATGTAAAGTAACAAATTAACCGTAGCTATAAGGCAAAATAATGCATAATATTCACTGCTTTTATGCAACAAGGGAAAATATTAAACGTATCATTTAGTATAATTCAGATAAATTCTAACATTATTTAGATAAATTAACAGATAGATCAAACATTTTCAATGTTTATCTATAGTTAAATTAAAATGGGTTTTCTTTTCCTAGTTAAATCTCATATTTGGAACCGTTTGATTTGTATGATACTCTGCTTTGTAGTCTCCAGATAACTAGTACAGTTTCTTGATTCTGAGTCCATAAGCAGCTACATTCCCTGCTCCTGCAGTCAGTGTACTGGAGTAAGCTTTTTAAATCCTAGATTCTCAAGCCAAAATCTATTGCTAAATATAAGCCACACCAAAATAATGTCACAGAGACTGGACTGAGTAGTTATTATCATTAAAATACATCTGGTTTGTCCAGATTCAAATCATCATCCGTCTATCTCCTGCATGTAAACCAGTAACTTTCCAGCTTTAAATTTTTACAACTGCATAAACACAGAGTTTACCACTACATACACATTTTTATGCTACACAACTTCATGTTAAAAACAATTCTTGACCTTAAATGTGTATAACACCAAAATGGAAAAATCATTAAAGATAGAGAATTTTATTGTTATCAATCAGTATATAAAGCACTGAATTAATCGCCTAAAAATTCTGAGACATTGTGAGCACAAACCTATATATTTACAAACAATAATATGTTATTTGATTTTCAAACAAAAGCACTAAGAATACAAAACCTATGAAATAGGTGAAAAATCTCAACAGCATAATCTGCATTTAATCTTTCTAAGGTTTTGATATCCATGACAATCAATAGTTAAATATTTAAAAAATAATTATTTTTGACAAATTCAGATTTAATAAATGTAGGTTTTGGATCAAAACATAAAATTCCATGATTAAAAACTTTACTCATTTCACTTATCAATGCTGGATGCAGTTTCCTTTTGAGATTGGTTCCTAATGATACTTATTCAAGATAAATTGTACAAAATTTAAAACATGATAATTTAAAGGATTTTTAAGCTACAAACCTTTATTCAAATGATCATTAATGAAGTGATTATCTAAATGTAATATCCAAATTTCTCCCAACCAGAACCTTCCCACCAAAATTACCATAGGAATTATTAAAATACAAGAATATTTTTTGAATTATTTTTTAACTTAAACACAGTGATTGTGAGATCTCTATTAATTCATAGTTACTTTAAACCAAACAATGCAGCAAAGGATTTCTAAAACAACTACAAAAAAATAAATAAATAAACACTTTTAATAAAATATCCCACATAATTTATATGTAAATAGAATGATAATTAAAATAATTTGTTTTCAGATCTCTGTTGGCAACAGCATTTGTAGAAGGTGGAGTTGAATTAGGATACAAAAATGTTGATATCAATGGGCCCACACAAGTTGGATTCTCATATCATCAGGTAAATATTTAAGTTGAATCATAAACATATATAATTAGTCTTTACAAGAATTTCTTTTTGTAGTCATCAATAATCTTTCACTAATATAAACAACAGCTTAGATGATTGTTGTTAGCTATTTCATGTAAAATAAACACATCTGGTACAATTGCAAATAAAAGAATCATCTTTAGCTGCCTGATAAGTTATATTATTATATTCTGTTCAATTTACTGCATTTTCCATTAAATCTTATAAAAAAAAAAAAAAAGAAGCAAATAATATTGAATTTATTTGCAAAAGCACACACCAGTTTTAAAGTAAGCCCTTAGTTGAAAATGTAAACAAATTGAAAAATTATTTGATGTGACGATGTAGTATTTTAACTCTAGTCAAAATAAGTACAAAGTACTTCTTGTAAAAAATATGAATAAGAAGATTACCTTCTTATGCTTGCATCTCTGTTAGCTTGCATATTTGTAAACCACTCTGTTATTTACTCTCCTTCATATTTACCACTTTATACATGAGGTATTTTTAAACTGTATGTATATTCATAATATTAAAATGATTTACCAATGAAATTTTTTAACTAATTACACATTTATTTTTGCGGTATCATACTCACTTGATGTATACTAAGTAAGCACTTACTAAACTTCTAATTTTATTTTTTTATAAAGATTGATTTTATTTTTCAATACGCCTGCATCTATCTTTTTTTCTGAATTTCTTTTGCACCACTAATATACAGTAGGAGTGGGTGATTTTTTTAGGATTATTACATAAAACATATTGTAGTTATATATAGTAAGAAATAATGTTTTTAAAAGAAAACTGAGTACAATTCTGTCAGTAGTAGATTAGTAACTCAGTTAACTAAATTATTCATTTTTAATGGTAAATTAAATCAAATTTTGTTAAAATTAATATTCATTATACATGTAACAGTTTCAGTTATTCTTACAACTATTTTCAGTGATTGATACTGCTGTTTTTCATTTTGGCATTAACCGATGTTATTTCCTGTAGTTTTTTTATTAAGTAAAAAACATGTATTTTCCATGGTGCGAAAACGGTTTTTTAGAAATGAATCACATTTATATTTAATATTCATCATTATGCATTTTTTATTTCATAATGATCAAGACATGGCCCTTTTTTTCACCTATGTTGTATTTATAACTAATTTCTATCACAGGGCCAGCAAAGCAGAGAAACAAATCATAATCTTTTTACTTCATACATTAAAAAAAACTTAGATAAAAAATTACCAATCCTTAATGTACTTGAACTTTATTAAATACACAAATAAATAACAATAATGTAATAAATAAGATAGCACATTTCAAATACAACATACTTTAAACTGTATTCTGTTAAAAAAGTTGAAAACTGTACAGTTTTCAACTGTATTCTAAATATGTGTCTTCCTACCTCAAGAGAATTGTCAGAAAAACATCAGATATGAGGGCAAAGTGAATAATAACACCAGTCATTGAAAATGTCATAAAAATGAGTGATAGTTTCATGAGATCAATTTACAAAAATCTTTTTTAAAACAAAATTTTGTATAACATTCATGACTGACCATCATGTACAAAAAATATTATACTTATTATTTTAATATTTATATTATAGTACCAATCAGTGCAAATTGATCTGAACCAAACAAAGGAAATTACTGATATCAAATACCATATGAAGAAAAAACAACTACGAATTTAAAAGTGTGTTATTCACATCCTTTTGAGTGTTTTTTTATATTCAATTTAATTGTTAAAAACTAGTATTTATATGCAGCAAATTAGGGAATGAATATGAATTTTGTGAAAATGAATCATTTACTTTGTACTGTGTCCGGCACTTGTAACCAGACAGTTTATATCTCCTACTGCTTTATTTTGGGTAGAATTATGTAATATAAACAAATATAAGAAGAACAAAATATAATTTTTACCTTAAAAATCACTGAAGTATTTGATAAAGAAACTGAGGAAGTTAAATTTTGAACTATAACTGTATAAAAATCCCTAGCATAAAAATAAAGTATACCCTCATGAAATCTGCATGAAAAAAGATTTGAAATCTCCCCGCAACTAAAAATATTTTGTTCAACATGTTCAGTGGAGAAAATTATATAAAACTATAATTTTTTTGATAAACCACATGTAATTTATTATTTATAGTATTTTTAAATCACATAATATTTTATAGCCATCATGTGACCTGATGTGAGTTTTAAAACATCATATTTAAGAAATTTGATTTAATTTTCTCATTAAAAAATTAATAGTTACAATAAATGTTTCAGCGCAAAAATCCCAGTAATTTTTTAAAATGTATCTAAATTGTTATCTTTTCAAGATAAATATATTTGGAACAGGAAAATAAAAATCCTTAAAAAATAAACTGTCTGATTACTTTTGAAGAGAATCAAAACTTTACCACATCTTTGTCATTTAATGTAATGTTAACAAATATTTATTATAGAGAAATGCAATTATGTAAAGCTGCATGAAAAGCAACTAAAATATGTAGGAAGTTAATTCTAACATCCATAACAGCAAGTAATCATATACAATTTTGCTAACAACGAAACTAGTACATTGCATGACTAGAAGCAGTTTATCACACCTTCAGGTGTTGTATCGCAAACAGTACACCACATAACAACAGTAAAGTAGGCTAATATAAATAAGGTACAGAATAGAGAGTACACTATAATAAAATATTGATACGTTGTAAACGAAATAAAACAAGCCTCATAAAATAGTGATGAAAACTAAATAAAAAAATGGGAATAAATCAAATGTGAAAAATTCACAGAAATTATAAATTTTAGCTTTACCTAAGCTAAAAGCCAAATCTAAAAGCAAAATTTTAAAAATTGGAAAAATTAATCACTCTTATTTTTTAGGCAGAGGTTTATTACCTTTAATCTGATATCAATATGAGGTGCTTCTACCCTGATTAATGAAAAAAAATCAAGATAAGTTAAATCTAATAAAATGTTTTAAGAATTTAAAAATGGCAGGCTTTTATGAAAAATTTTTTTTTTCTCAGCTTTTCCAGTGATATTATTTTATAATAAGCTAAAAATCATGCACAAAAAATTTTGTTTATGGTCATAGATTGAACTATTCCCCGAGATGTAAAGCCAAATAGAGACTACATACAGCCTTTGTGGTTTATGCTTTTGTAGCTTGGATGATCAGCCTGTACGTCACTGGTATACTGTTCTCTGAAACATTGGAATACCATGATTGTCACCTCATAGTAGCATAAACATGATGCATGATACATTGGGTAGTAGCTGTAAAACTTTGTATGTAATCAGTACGAAGGTCAATAAGAGGACTCCCGGTAAAGCTCCTCAGGGCTAGGAACGGGAAGGGTGGTGTGGTGACTGGAATCGTCACTTGGTGGGTGTCTTCCCCTACAGGGTTTGGGATGTAAAACTTTGTCCAAAAAATAAAATGGAGAAAGTAATTACTGTATTGCTCATTTAGATTGTCTTAGATATATAGTAACACAGTCTGTTAACCACAAAAAAATTATGTCACTCATAAAATGATAGTCAAAAATGTGTAGTTTATTCAAAAACAACTTTTTTTCACCTGGATGACTAATTCAAACAAACAAAACTTTGTTCAACGACCCATCAGACAGCGAGTTTGTTTCCCAGCTTGTACTGCATCTTCTAGTTTCAGTTTTCTTTTCTTAAATGTACTGCATGTTATATTTATTAATATTTTATTGTTTTATCTAAAGTAAATATTAAATATGGAAGTGGACGGATTTGTAAGTGTTCAGAAAAGTAATCAAGAATCAAGGAAGAAACAGATAGGCATTACAAAAAAGCTCATGCTAATGCTGCAAAGTATGGATTATTATTTGAAAAAACTTATTTGTACCATGGAAGCATTCAAATAAAAGATTTCATTGTATTAAATTCAGACCGCAAGACTGTACTTTTATCAAAACAAAAATATTATCTATTAAAAAGAAAGTCTCTAAAAATAATTCTATAGCATCAAGACTATCTATTCAGCAAGTTGAAAGGTGAAGACTGCAATCTAATAACAGTAAGCAGCCACACGACTTCAATCTGAAACTTAGCTTGCCAGTAGAATCAGGTAAAATTATTTCTGTTTGTAAAAATTTTGTTATATCAGTTCTCATGGTCAAGTCAACACAACTGAGAAATATAGCGCAAAGAACTAAATCTGGAGATCACATGACACAAAAAAAGTGGTGAAGATTGGAATTTGGCAAATTTCTAATGAAAAAAGAACATGTTTACCAATCTTTAAACACGGTGAAAGGAAAAGAAAGTACAACTGGAAAAACTGTACACAAATTTACTTGGATTTATCACTTAATATAAAAAAATTATGATGAATTTATGATAAAAATGTATGCACTGAGTGTAAAGTGTTGCTGGATTTTTTGTGAATAAGTTTAATATTGAATTTAGGTTGCCAGCAAGTGACCCGTACAGTTATTGTTCTAGATGGGAGTTCTTGTTAAAAAAAATACTAAGAACAATGATAAAACTGAGCATATATACATAAAGTATACTGTTAGTGAGTATATTAGGACTGGACAGTTGTTACTTGTTTTACATTTTAACATACATTTTTATGATTTTTGACTTCAATATAATGTTTTTTAACTCCTGATGGTAGCTTTCAATTAAGCCAAAAGATATTGGGTTTATTTCAATGTGTTGATAAGGTGGATTTTTAATCATTAATATTATTTATTTAATTAACATATCAGCTGTACCATGTTCGATTAATTAATTATTATGTATTTCTTGTTGTATGGTAAATACTAATGACCTTACTGTACAGTTGACATTATCACTTCACAACAAAAATGACATACTGCTGATTGAATTTTTGACCAAATTGAGACAAAATTGTGGAGAAAGCCTACAATTTTAATAAAACAAGAATACATTGAAGTTTATGAATCTATTAGAGTTGTTAAAATTTTGGATAGTGATTGGAATTTACATAATGTGAAGGATTTGTCCACATGCTTTAAGAGATTAGATGACATTAAAGAAATGAAATGAATTTTTATAAAAGCACATTACCACCCGAAATCAACAAAGTATTACAAAGATTAAAGCATGACTGAATTACAGGTTTGAATCTGAAGCAGAAGATTATAAATCATTAATAACAAGAGACTGGACCAGTGACAGTTGTATGTCCATTTTTAACAATCGGCTACGATAGATACAGCCAGTTCTTGGTGTTTCAGCTGAAAAGAAAGATGGATATTCACTTAGACAGTGAATAAACCACTGTCTAAGCTGTTTGGTGAGGACTGGATTGCTCAAGAGGACCTAGCTCATACAAAACCCTCTTGATTGATCTGCTCTCAGCAGAATCAGCCCCGACTCAAGAAGAAACTGCTTGTTCAGAAAAGTTAATTTCTTTATTTTTAAAATATTTTTTTTTAGTTTAGGTAATATTAAAGTAATTAGGCCTATTCTTAGTAACTTAATATTAAAGCAAAACAAAACAAAAAAACCACTATAGTGCTTTGATAATCTCCATAGTTTTTTTTATGATTTTGTATGTTTATGATACTATATATTGTGTTTTAATCAACAATATAACAGTTTTACTTTAATAAAAACTGCTTTTTACTAAGTTTGTTTCTATCACTCTGCATAACTTTTTGGTGATACTTACAATTTTTAAAATTAAAACATATTTCTGTTACACTGCCGTATCTTAATAAACTACAAAATGTAAAGTACATTGCTATAAAAAGAATTATGTATGAGATTCCATTCAAAAAAGACTATGTCAAAATTTTAATTTTAAATAATTATTTTTAAGAATGTATAATGATTTGAATATTAAAAATTATACAAAAGTTCTTCTAAAGTACTTTGGCTACATAAATAAATTGTCAAAAGTTAAATAACAATATCTGGATTCATAAAAAAATGTTTTCCTATTACGCTTGGAGGACAAAGTCTTTTGAATATTACCTCCTCATTTTCAAAACACAGATATTTAAAAAGATGTCCTTTTGTTGACCATTAGCAATATTTTTCTTCTATTATACAGCATACTCAAAACAACCAGGAAAATAATATTCTGAGCTTCATTAAGATCTAAACTGACAAAATGTTTACGCTAATTCAAATATTTATATCTCCTCTTCGGCTGCCAGATTAAAGAAAAATATATACATTAGAAATCTAATTTATGAGAATTAAAAATTGTCTGCCACCCAGGAGATTTTTCTTTTTGATAACAATACTGCTAACTTATATCAAATAAACTGCTTGTATGTTGTAAAGTTTATTCATTACAGATTACAATAACTGATTCTCATTTACTTTTGTTTCTATAACTATTTTAATGCAGATTTTCTGGTCCTGATCATATCAAGAAAGAGCAAAGGCCATTAAAGAACATTGTTCATTAATATTTTTTAAATTAATGATTCGTTTTGTAAGCTCAAGTCACAAAACATTGTGAAATGTTTTGCTCAGAAGTAGTTTCATAGCTAAAATTCATGGTCGTTCACCCCCACCTTAAAAAAAAGGGAGATATTTAACAAATAATCTGGCGATAGTGTATGTCATCTATCTATAAACACAAAATGGCATAAAAAATTTTGTTTTTGTTGATCATACATCGTAGAATAGAACTATAGATCTATACTTTCTTCTTTTTTTTTCTGTTTAGACTCTGAAACTACCATAAGGTATTACTTCAGAGAATGATATGTATGAATGTGAATGAAGTGCAGTCTTTACAATTTTAGGTCGACCATTCCTGAGAAGTGTGGTTAATTGAAACCCAACCACCAATGAACACTAGTATCCAGAATCTAGTATTCAAATTCATATAAAAGCTACCTTTACTATAATTTGAACCTTAGAACTCTCAACCTCAAAATCAGCTGATTTGCAATGCTGAGTTTTTTTTTTTTTTTTTTTTTTACCTCTGGAACCACCATTAGGTTATATCTTCAGAGGATGAGATGAATGAATTGTAGTGTGTGTGAAAAATGCTATGCCTGACCGGGATTCGAACCCGGG
>JAAAKQ030078625.1:0-15140 GCA_010016005.3 Zanna intricata | reverse complement strand
TAGCAATTATTCTTCTATCTCTATACTTGAACCCTAAAGTTTTTAAAATGCTGAACATTTTATTCCAGTCTACATTAAATTTGAGTTTATATTTCAAAAATTATTTTGTATGCAGACAAGATATGCTTATTATTTCATTGATTTTAAGTTTATCTTTGTTTTTATCACATTACATGTGATTTTGTGTGGATCCACATATTTGGTCACTATGCAGTACTAATAGTTGCGATAGGCTACATTCAACTCTATATTTTTTTTTTTGTAGAACTACTTTATTATCGGTGAAGTATAACGCCTCTCAATATATTTATATTTTTGGAGTTAAGAAACTATATGGTTTTGGTTGCTGTTACTAGCAAAAATTAGATAATTTTTGTTTTCTAATTTCTTAATTAATGAAGTATTTATTTTTTAGGCATAGTGTTTGCTGATATGTCGTCAGGGAAGAGTTGGCCATCTCTTGGAGGGGAGAGGGAACCGGCACGACATGTTACAAATGGAGGGGACATAGTAAAAATGGGATACTTGAAAAAACTGAAGGTAAAATTAAAGGAAAGTTTTTAAAGCACCATTGAACTGCCTAAACTGACAGACACATTTAAAATATTTGCTATAATTGTATATTATCCAAGTAATTGCTTAGTATTTTTTAATTAGCTTTCCCTCGTATCATATTTACAATTTAGAATTATGATTTTATGGCCAGTGACCTTATTATGAGATTAATAAGTTATGCTTGCCCGTGAGATTATCCTGTGGGTACATGATGTTCAATAGTGTATTCTTATTTGTGATTATATGTTTTATTGTTGATAGTTGTTTTTTGTTTCATATTAATGGAAAAATAACATCATTATTTTACTGCTATTACTGTTTTGTTTTTAGAAAATTTCATGTAGATTTAGCTGTTGCCATGAAAAAATGTTGTTAATTTATTCATTCTCTTTTAACACTATTGAGAATAAAGATGTTACAAGTCGAGTCCTAACTTCATGATAATTTAAAACAATTTGTATCGACACCAGAGTGAATATTTTAACATGAGATTGGTAGCAAATGAAACGGGTGTTTATTTGCTGAAAACATTTTTCAGTAGGAACAGTTTAAACCTTGCTAAAGTATAAGAAACCATTTGAAAATTGTTGTAATAAAACTGTTTTTGCAATTGATTTAGCATAATTTTATGTTAACTTGTTATCATGATGTGCTAAAAGCTGTTCCAGTAAAGAGGAATTTTGTTAATGATATGAATTTTATTCCCTCATTTTTATTTTTATTCAAATATATATTAAAATGTTCAGTACTAATGTACATGTACGCACATCAGTTTTGCAGTAGAGTTATTGGATTCTTGGATAATAATGTAAAGTGCATCCTTACAATTCGATTGTTCTGTAGAACATCTTAGGAGATAACATTGTGTAATTGAAGGATGTAATTTGAGTGTAAAGTTTTAAACTCGGTTCTCATAAATCTTAAAAGTTAAACAACTTTGGTTGCAATCTAAGTAAATGCTATTCTCATTTATTAGTGGTTAAAGACCAATCATCTTAGTCAATTACATTTACTTGCAGTCTAAGTAAAAATTTTAATGTATATCTGTCAATACGTTTAAAAATGTTAATAAACATTTTTATTTTATTTGTTTAATCATTTTTCTTTGTTCCTAAAAATTATTAAATTAATAACAAGCAAGTTATCAGAACTGTTAACGAACAGATGTTGCTGAGATTATATTTGTTGTTTTTTTAAAGTAGTTTTCTTGAACTGGGATGTTTATTGATATTTCATTTAGCATAGTAAGCGCGTTTGTATTAATGCCTGTAGTTTATGTATTCCTTACAATACTCTTGAGTTATTTTATGTTCTTTATTTTACTACTTATTGTAGAATATGTGCACTTGTAAGAAAAACTTCCTGGAATTTAAAACAAAATTATAAAGATTAAAATAAATCTTGCTGAATATTTATTTTTGGACCGTTAATTGAAAAATTCAGTTTATTTGTGTTTTTTTTTTTATTATATCTTCTGGTGTCATTTGGTTTTAAGGATGCCAAGATTATTTATCACCTTTCACATAGATAGAAGACAGAACTGGCATTATTATGTAGTAGTTACAGAGTTACTCTCCGTAGCTTATTATTCATTTAATATGTTATGTTGCCAGTATTTAGTAGTAATTACAGGTGAATGCCTTATTTAATATTTCTGTGTTATTGTTATCTGATATTTTTTATTACTATCGCTTATACATTGTTATCTAAAATATTTGATAACAGAATTGTATGTGCATGCGCGCGTGTGTGTGTATATGTGTGTGTGTGTGTGCATACATATTTTAGCAGTCTGTCTCTTCATTAACTCATGTGTATGGTAGAGGTTAGAAAAATGTCTGGAATTGCTTTACAGTACAGAAATGAGTACGGCTAGATGATAGAAACAGATGGAAATGTATGAAGCTCTGTAGATTCATTTTACAGAGAGTTTGAAATTTCTCTCCACTGTTTTGAATGCAGCTCAAATTAGTCCTGTGATAAATAATATATTCATGCAAATTTTCTCAAGAGATTTGATGATGGATCCTGTCTTATCTATTTCTGTCATTAAGATATCAGTAATTAAAATTACAGTAAAGCATTAAAATGAGGGTAAATGTGTCATAGAAATAATTTTTTTATTTTATTTCATCTTCAGATTGTTTTCAGTGATATACTTTTATAGTTACAAACAACAGCTTAAATTTTTATTAAAACCAGCATTTTATTCTATAATTTATAACAACAAAGTATACAGTTAACAAATAATTTGTATTATTATTTTTATTATTATAAATTTAAATTACATTTGGTGAAAATCAACTAAAGTTTATATGTTTGAAGCAGTACAAGAATAGTTAACGTCAAGATGATTTTTCCAGATTTTTTTCTAGTCAGTTGATGACTGGCTTGATGTGGCTCTCCGTTAGTTGTTTCAATTTCAAAGCAACTATTCCAGGGTGTCTTAATATGTGCCTATAAGTCTGTATCTTCTTTTAACCATACTTTTTCAAATTCTTTTTTTTTTCTTCATCAGTTTGCCACAACAACTCTTCATTTGTCACTTTATCCACCTATCTGAGTTTTAAAATTTTCTTATAGCACCATAACTGAAAAGCTACTAGTAGTCTTTTCTTCTTAGGTAATTCGATTGTGCAAGTTTAAAAACGCTCCAGAAATATACTTTCAAAAATGTTTACCTGATGCTTAAATTAATTTTTGATGTAAGCAAATTATATTTCTGACTAAAAGCTTGTTTTGCCTGTGCTATTCGGCATTTTATATTGCTCCTGCTTTATCCACTCTTAGTAATTCTGCTTCCCAAATAACAAAATTCTTCTACCTCCATAATCTTTTCTCTTCCTATTTTTGTATTCAATGGTCCATCTATATTATTTCTACTACATTTCATTAGTTTCATTTTGTTCTTGTTTATTTTCATGTGGTAATTCTTGTGTAGGACTTCATCCATGCCATTCATTGTATCTTCTAAACTTTTTTTTATTCCCACCTAGAATTATTATTATATCATCAGCAAATCGTAGCATCTTTATATATTCACCTTGCTGTTACTCCATATCTAAATTGTTCCTTAACATCATTAATTGCTAGTTCTATGTAAAGATTAAATAGTAATAGGGATAACGAATATCTTGTTGAACTCCCTTTTTTATTATGGCTTGTTTCTTACGTTCTTCAATTATTACTGTTGCAGTTTGGTTCCTGTAAATATTAGCATTGTTCTATCTCCATACTTGAACCCTAAATGTTTTAAAATGCTGAACATTTTTTCCAGTCTATGTTATCAAACGCCTTTTCTAAGTATAAATGCCATGTATGTTGGTTTGTTTTTTTTTAATTTTATTTTCCTTCTACTTTTTTTAAATACAAATCTTCAAATTATTATAACTAATTTTAAATTAAGAACAATTTAAATTTGCACTGTCTGTGTTTGGTTTTTCAACGAAAAAGAAATAGTTTTCTAAATATTGACAAATTAAAACTACATTTAATGCCTTTGGGGATGAGGTCCTAAAATCTTCTTCTGCAACAAGTTAAGTGGTGTGTTACAGTATGTCATTTTTTACCCATTTCTCCATCGAAATTTAGAGATTATTAATCTCAAAATTGTCTAATTTTACTGGATTAACTTTTATAACTTTTTCATATTGTGAACTAATTTGTAAAGTTTTTATCCCCCTCATTCTCTCTGTCCCCCCTCTCTCTCTGCTTGCTTGCTTGCATGTGTGTGTGTGTGTGTGTTTTTTTTAAATATACCAAGTTTCTTAATTGTTGTTTTATACCTAGAATTGATTTGTTATTTTGTTACACTGGGTCATAAGCCCAATTGGTTCAGGGATTGGCTAACAAGTGGAGACCTAGATGTAGAAACTTCTGTATTTTTGCCTTATCAATTTTATTGTTGTTGTCACATGTTTACCAAACTACCCAACTCTGTGGCAGAGGGATAGTGTATGTTGTTCATTTGGAAGATTCAGGGTTTGAATTTTGATAAGGCTTGGTATTTTTCATATGCTATATAATTCATCTGTTGTTAATAACCATAATTGGTCCATAGTTGCTAAAATAAATCTAGTTAATAGACACTTTCAACCCGACTTAAGAAATTATTAACTTATATGCTCACAAAGTAATTAGTTTCCTTCAGATTTTTTATTACAGCAGACGTTTTTAGTATTGAACATTTCTGAGGTATATCAGAGCGAGTTAAAGATAAATTGGAGGAAAAAAAACAACTTTGTGAGAATGATATCATGAATATTCTGTCAGCATGGATGGCACACTAATTATTATAGCCTTATATTTGAATTGAAATTTTTTTAGTCGTATGAAGATTATAGAAAATTTCAGAAGCTATATTATTTTAATGATTATTGGTATTTTTTCAAATTGTGAGTTTTTAAAAATCATAGAATATCTTAGTCATCAGTGTGATATTGATTTGAGTGTTCTTTATCTCTTCATATTTTATTTCAATATTTCTACCTCACACTATCTGTTACTGGAATATCCTGTTTATATCTCTTAGCTTTTTGATGTACTTGGCTTAATGATTAATTAAATTTAATTTAAATGGCACTATACTTTTCTGATTGAAGTTATTTTACATTTTCCTGTATATTTACTAGAATTTTTGTTTATTATTACTATTCTGAATTTTTATGATATTTAATTTTTTCTTTCAATATGCATTCAATATTAGTTTATATCCAATTATTTTATACAATTGATGATGTAGAGATTGTGAAATGTGTTAGACATGTTTAAAAAAAAAAAAAAAATGTATCTGATTTCTAGTGTATTTAGAAAAAAAAACAGAATTATTTTAAAAAGCAATCATAATCTTTCATCAATAAAATATATTAGCAAGTAATGTACATTTTACATTTAATATCTAGTTTTAATATTTATAATTGAAAAAAAAAAAAAGTATGTATCTTGCATAACTCAAAAACGATTAGCCATAAAATGTTAAAGTTTTGAATTTAGGACTGTTGTAATATCTAGTTGTGTACCTCTCCTTTTTATTGCAATCGACTGAACCAAGAGTGTTGAAAAAAAAAGCCCAAAATCTAAAAAAATTGGATTTTGGACTATTTGTTATAGATAAATTAATATAACCCAATTTTTCTATTTAGCGCTAAACTTGCATGGTAGGCTACTAAAAGAAAAACTTAACATTTTGACATTACTGAATATAAAGATAGAAAAATGTGTAAATACTACAATATTTTAGAAGCATTTATACATCACTATCTTATAGTTCTTTATAACAAACCTAAAATGAAATAACAAATGTTTACAAAAATACAACTAAAACTAAATGACAAACAAACCATTATTATTCTATCATGCTTCACTCAAAAAGAAAAAGAGAAAAGAATCTGATACTCCTTGTTCTGTGCTATTTAGGAACGTTTTACAAAATTTTTAACTGTAAATGTTATTATCATGAACTTTAATTTCCCGAACCAAAATAACAGGATTAGACCTTAACATTAATTTATGTAGTACTTGTTGACAAGACCATTATGAGATACCCATTTGCTGTGATAAATACTGTATCAACTTTAGGGGTGTTCAACTTCAAAGAAAATTCACTAACATTCTCTGGGATATGAACAGTTGTTTTTTAAAATTTGTTACAGTCGAACAACAGTTTTTCATTTAATCTTGTATTGAAGACTTTGCTTATAAACCTAAACCAGATTATTTTTCTTTATCTTCTCCTGAGTTAATCTGAAATGACTTGGTGATAAATTAAAGCTTAACCAAGGCCATAAGATATTATGTTAAATGTGATATATTTTATTCTAATTTTAAAGGCGGAAGATTAGGCCACAAAAAAACAAACACTAACATCGAATAGACTTGACCAGTGGTAAATTTACTGTACCTAACACTGGAACCTGAGAGTAACAGATTGTGGTTAATAATTAGTGTGGAATTGATCTTCATGTTGATGACTAATAAGCTTCAGTATTTCACTGTTAATTGTGATATATTAATAGTAATAGTGACTAGTAGATATATTAATAGTGATACATACTTTACTAATACTGTAACAATAACATTTTAACAATGTTATATTAGCCTGCATTTCAAGAAAATAATTTTAATCAGTTACAATTAGCCAAAATGTAATATACAACTAAGCACTTTCTTGGTTTTAAGTGCACCACTCAATTTAATAAAAAATATATAAATATAAAATGATAATAAGAAATTTTGTTCAGTAGTGAAGCCCTCACTACTGACAAATAGGACAATCTTTGGTAATTTTATTTAAATTGAACCAAGGAAAGCAAAACCTTCACCGCATACTAAACTTATTTTACTAGTAAAATAAAATTTATTTAAAATGGAAGAAGTGAATGAAACGGCCTCTACAGAGATTAATAATCGGAATTTGTAACAGTATTCTTAATTTATAAATAATAGAATTATAGTGAATTATAAAAAAATTATTTCTTAATGCATTTGAAAAATAACGCTTAAAAATATAACATTTACAGAACTTTAAATTAACATATTTAAGATCAGAATATAAATATCAGATTTTAATTGCTGTCTTGCCATTTCCAACTCAGATATCTCACAATTGAACATGCTCTGAATCTTATTGAACTATAGCTGTCAGATATCTAAACTCTCAATATCTGTAGTCAGTGTCTGTAGTTCTGAAGCTTCCTGTAATAGATTATGGTCGTATTATTTGCACTTATATTAATTACCACACCACTTTTATTGTGGTGTGGTGTTATATATTGGAAATATTGTTTACACAGTTCACATATTAAATTTATGTTAACCATTTTAATGATAGTTTCATTTTCACTTTGGTATGTTTAGTTTTGACATAACCCATATCAGTTCAATCGCATTGAAATAACAGCAAGTTATATTCAACTTGTAACTTCTATCTGAAGTCATTAGATCTTTGCATCCAACTTTAACTCCTTTGTTATAACATCAGCCTAAGTTGTATTGTCACAAAGTGAAGTTTCCAGAAACATATTAATTTTGCATTTCCAGTGTTTGCAAACTGTCTATGGTATCAGGAACATTGATTTCTTTACTCTTAGTCATTCAATAATCTCTTTTAGTTCAGGGCATGGTTGGATTCTTCATGCTGAGGCCCAAATATTGTAGTGGAATGCTAATTGGTAACCGCTACTGGTTTCTGTAGTAAAAGTTTCAAAATTTTTCCAATTCTTCAATTTATTATGGTAGTCCTGAAATTCTTTTCCCCCCAAAAAAATTCAGCCCCATCAAAATTCTTCTTCACTTCCAATGTGAAGAATTGTGACTTGGCATTTATCATAGGATAGTTTCTTAAAATCTTTTCTTCTTCATTGAATTTCTTGGATATGGACATATGAAGATGAATCAAACATTTTTTTTCATTTTATAAGTTTATTGATTAATAATGTACACAATTCATAATTTCATCATTTCTGTATGAGTCTCCTGCAGGCATGAATATCTGCTTACTGTTCAGATAAACTTGTGCAATTGGTTGCACCACAGCTGGTTACAATAAACTATTTTGCAAACAAAAATTGAAATTATATTTTCTGTAAAAGTGCATAGTAAGCTGATGTAACATTCATTGATTCAGTTAAAATAGGCTGTCTACAACTTTAAACCCTAGACTTCACGCACTGAAGCTAATATTTACTTATTTGTATGGCTTTTGTTCTTGACATATCAATCTATTATCAAAATGTAAGACTCAGGATGTTGAACAAACATTTCAAGGGACATAGTTACTCAGAATATGGGATGACTAGTACCTAGATCTCATAAGCTTTCTGTTGATTTCCTATGAGATTTATTAATCCCTATCAGTAACAGTAATCCACAGTGTGCCTGAAATGATATATTGTTTAAATTCTTTCGTTTTTCTGCATAAGCTTGAGACTCCTCATCTTAGTCATTTTTATCACTTCATTTCACTTCACTTTTTTTGATAGAATTGAAAATAAGATGAAATGAACTTATAAAGTATATTATCCTGGAGCATGCATATCTTGTGACACCAGATGCACTTTTCATAATGTTTTGGGAAGTTTATTGTCTGTTTTGTTATACAGGCTCCACCTTCCACTGAAACTCTCCATCTTTAGAAAGTATATCTATGCTTGCTGCAAAATCTCTTTGCCTTGCTCCACTATCCTCATCAGAGTTATCACTATCACTATGACACTTAAATGATTTTTAATTCTCGTAACACTTCTTCTTCACTGTCAGAAACTCCTATGTTCTCTTGAACTTTGCTTTGTTTTGTTTAATTTGCCATACTCATATTGTACTGTATAAAAGGATAAGTTCAGACTCAATAGATTGAATTGTTTGCGCCTATATATATATATATATTATAGCATGCTTAATTATGTTTACAAATAGCATGCCCAAACATGACAAAAGTTCATGTTGAGACTTGCATAATTACAAGTCATATTTAGTTACATAATGCTTGTTTTCTTTCTTTATGAATCATTTAATTTATTTGAATAGTATTTCATAATTAAGGATTATGATGTAATAAAACATGTCTCGTAAGTTTCCATACATATAAAATAAATTTTTTTTTTATGAAAACCATTGTTATTTGCATAATATGCTCTACTTAACTACCATTATTTTGAAAACACTTTTCGATGCATGTCCTCCATTGCTGAAGTACACTGAATAAACACAGCTGAAGTTATGCTCATAATTCATTGGTGTATGTTCCTTGACATAATTTATATTTTATATCATTTCCTGATTCACATGTCCTTTCATAAAAAATTATTTTTCCTGTGTGTGTAAACTTATGGGACACTCTGTACATGCAAGTTCAGACTTATTAAACTTCCAAGTTAACAGGGACATTATACAGTGCATTCAGAAAATTGCTGTGCACTGGAATTGTGGAAGTGTAATGATGAAACTTTTTTAATCATTTCTTTGTATTTTTATTTCATTATTTTATGGAAATGAATATAACTAGAATAGTTTATAAAATATATTGAAAAAATCTCCAACATTAATACAACACTGGTCATGTTTTAGTTTGTTTTCAAACACTTTAACCAGCTGATGCACATGAATATATGTACATATGGTGTTACTGTGGTTTTTAATTTGTCAATTGTGTGTGGTCTGTTGCGATACACTGTTAGTTTTACTGCTCTCTCCCCCATAAAAAGTAATTAGAAGGAGTCAGATCAGGCAATTGTGCAGACAACAAACCCCTCAGAATGATTAGTTAGCATTGATCTGTTAGCTGTGTATGCAGTGACACCATCTTGTGGGAACCAACTGTGGTTGATCTCCACTTCTGTTAACTAACTAATGAAGTTTGTTTAAACAACATAATAATATTCATCATCATTAATTGTATTTTCAAAAAAGACTGGACCCACGATTCATATTCTACTTGCACCAAACCTGATTTCAATTCTCACTTCATGTAAAGATTGTGTAATTCATGGGGGTTAACTGTCGACCACAATCATGTATTTTGTGAATTAATATACCCATCCAGAAGAAACCATGCTTAATCTGTAAAAAAAACGTACTCAAGGATACCTATGGAACTTTGGTCAATAAAACATTATTTAAACTTTTGACAGTAATTTAGTCTTTTGGCGCGATCTATACATTTCTGTTCTTGAACACACATTACTTTATAGGAGAAAAGTTTCAGTATATTTTTTAAAGTTTTATGTGCAGTAGCAAGTCTGATATCTTGCTACTGTGCCAACTTATGTGTTGACTTTGGTGAACTTCGAACAAAGCATCCAAAATATCAAGTAGCTTCTTCAGTTTAGTTTTTATAGTCTTTGTAACCATCTTAAATTTTGTGTAAAATAAATTTTGTTCTCATTTAAAATGTATAATGTTTATGAGAAAAATAATTGATACTTATATCATATTTATCTAATAATGTTAAAAGCTTTGTATCCGTAATTGCGTGGTTTTTGTCAAAGTGGAAGTTCGACGACATACATGGAGGGGGGATAGGCTAGACTAAAGGAACTTCTTTGTTTTGTTGGTCATTCAACCGTGGAGAAGCTAAGTTGGGTTGTGATGGAAGTGTTGCTTTTGATTGCAAAATTGTGGTGGCAATTTTTTTAAAATTTATAAAAACAAACATTTAAATATCTTGTGTGTGTTAAGTGCTAAGGATTTTGAGGTATGAGTTGTTATTTTTTACTTTTTCTATATATTCAGACGGACTGAGATATACAAATGGCCAGATTGTATTATACCACTGATCAAGAACTTTGTTTTTTATAAGTTCATCATTCAGGAGTTCCCATTTATTTTCTTGTATTTTGTAATTAAACAAGCACGAAGCTTGCATCTTCCACTTTGATCAGCATCTTCAACAGAGCAGGTTGCCTGAAATTTTTCAATAAAAGTTTGAACTACTTTACAACGAGAAACAGAAGTATTTTAAAACTTTTCCAGAAAACTTGTGCTTCACTAAATCAGTATACTTGTGATCTCCAAGAAAGACGTATTCAATGAGAAAAATGCCTTCCTTACCGAAAGAACTGTTACTTTACGTTTAATGTTTTCACAAGTTATGCTACTTTTTGCACAACCATTGATTCTGATAAATGAAGCATGTTTATTCATAATTCAGTGACTGATGTCTTATTATTGAGCAATTAAATGCTCTGTAATAAATCAAGAAATCTACGGGGTGATTAACCAAACGCTGAAAGAACAGAATCTAGTCCATAATTGTAAGGCATACTCCACAACCACTTTGTGAACACACTGTGCTATACACATACAATTATGTATATTTAACCCTCCTGATTCACAATGATTAAATTATGTAATATAATATAAATTATATATCGGGTCATTATGACCTGAACAGTAAATGTACTATTTCTGAGTAGATACCATTATTTATAAAGGAAGAAATTCCCAAATTTTTTTTTACAAGTTGCACTTAATTATATTTCTTCACTAAAAATGTTATTTTTCTTCAATTGCTTGAAAAAATATTATGATAGACTTTTACTGTATTCATATATTAAATAGAATAGTTTACTTTACACTGGAAAGTGTGTGTACTAATGAGTACAAAATTATAAATATTAAAAACGATCATGTAGCTTCCTTCAGAGTAAAAGTAATAAAAGTCTTAAAAACCTTAAGTATAATCTTAAGTGGAAAAGAATTGACAGAAGGACAGAAATCTTTCAGATCATATTGATCTGATCAGAACAGCAGGGTTAAGTTTTTATTTAAAGATTCTAGGTGTGTGCAAGAAGTAAGTAGATCTACTTCTAATGAAATAATTTTATGAAAACATTTTGGTGGATAGAGAATATTTACTTATTAAAGCACTGCAGATAGTATTTCAAATTATTATTTATATTCTACTGCAGAATACAAACTCTGTGATTTATTTGGTATAAAGTTTTCATTTTGTTTCAGACAATGAAGAAAAAATTTTTTGTTCTACGTCGTGATTCAGCAGATGCTTCTGCTCGACTGGAGTATTATGATAATGAGAAAAAGTTTAAATCTAATCACGCGCCTAAGAGGTAATACTATTATTGTGTTTAATTGTTAGCTTAATGTGTAAATTTATTGATTGGCCTGTTTTGTTGATATTGAATGTATATTAAACCATTAAAACAGTAAAACAGTAATTTAATATCTCCCTCTCTTTTATCTGTTTAGTGTCCGGAACTACCGTAAGGTATTATTTCAGAGGATGATGTGTATGAATGTGAATGAGGTGTAGTCTTATACAATAGTAATTTAATATCGATTCCATATGAAAATCACTCGCTATTTAAATAGAGAGTTGAATGTATATTTTTAAAATTTTACCACCTCAATACAAATTACAAGTTAGATTGTGGGAATTTAAAAAATTTACATTTATTGGTAATCATGCTTTAAAAACAATGAAGGTTTTTTTCCTGTTTTGTTGTTTTACGCTTTAAAAAATAATATATTTTTAATGAAATTAAAAATTTATGGAAATATACTTCTAGATCACTTTTCATTTTTTACTTACATGAAAGAAGTAAAGGAAGTATTGCGATCATGAAAAATTTTGGTTAGCAGAAAAATCCCATTTTGACCAGTTTTGGCGTAACATTTGTACACATAAATGAATCTCCTATAACTCAAAAAAATTAGCCATAGATTTTGGATTTAGGACTGTTGTAACATTTATTTGTGCATCTCTCCTTTTGACTGCAATCAACTGGACCAAAAGTATCAAAAATTTCGATTTTGGATTTTTTCTTAACTGTAATAGTAAGCTCTCATTGAGCGCTTTTCTATGGCGATTTATCATAAGTGGTACTTATTTTCATTGGTTTCAGAGTTATAGCTAAATAAAATTTTAATTAATGAAATATTTAGATCTTACAAGGGGATGAGACATCTGACTTTGTATATTTGTATTTTTTTAACTTTTTTTTTTTTTATTTAAATATATTGATTCATTAATAAAATTATTAACCTCAGATTGTAAAAAGTTTTTGCAGTAAATAATTTGAACACAAAAATGATAAAAAATCAGTAGTTAGTGAAATAAAATTTTATGTACTTTTCATTTTAATTCTTTTTTTTAAATTAAAAAAAAAAAAGTATCTAAAATGCTGATATAGACACCAGGGCATTACAATATATGCAATGATTTTTAATGTTTTAATTATAATGTATAATTTAAAAAAAGGTTTTGATTAACTGACAATGAGGGAAACCGTCGAAACCGCTTTTAATTAAAAGTTGTAGAAGTAATAAGATAAAGAAAGGAATATATTATTAGATTCTGTACTGTAGGTGGAAAGCTAAGTTTTATTTTTGTTTTTGTTATAATTAGTACAGAAGAAGATAAGCGCAAGTTCAATAAAAAAAGTTAATTTTTCTATATATATATATATACATTATATATTTTTTTATTGAATTTGCGCTTATCTTCTTCTGTACTAATTATATATATATATATACACAACTTCAAAGCTACGTATGAGGTTGCTTTGGAAAGTTCTCCTGGTATCGTCTATTTAGTAATCATAATAGTGAAATTATTGTTTGTAAATATGGTGTTCATGATGTCAGAAAATTGTCGGTAATATCCTTGATTCTTCTTAAACAACTGTGTGTTAATGTAATGTACAAATTGCAAATTTGCCATTTAAAATGTCATTATTAAACAACCCACAAATCTAAAATAGTTTGTTTTAGATCAAATTTTCCTTCTGAGATATTAGTTTTGTTTTGAAAAAATATATGGTAAAACAGTAAAAAATTTATGTTTTATGAATGGTACAAGCATTTCAGTTATAATTGTGTTGTTAAACATGATTTTCATAGTTAGTAAACTCTATTATAACAAATATTTTCAAAATAAATCGTGAATGATAAAAGGAAATCTCAATGGAGGAAATAGCATCAGAAGTTAGGATATGATTAGAAAGTTAAACGATTCTTCCAATGACCTGAACATGCATTATTTGTATTAAAAATTTTGCTTTATAATCGGAAAGAAACACCAGTGACACTGATGAAAGACTGTCATAGAGCATTAATGGATACTTTGCCTTTGGATATGATTGTACTCTCATAATTTGGTACTGGCTGAATTTTATTTGTGTTTTGAGAAAATAAGTTTCTAACTCGTTTTTAACGTGACATTATTTATCAATTCTGCCAGTGGTTTGAAAAAACACTATTAAGATTTCACACAGATTACAATTTCTGATGCTGAATCTTGCCTATAACATCATTTTTAACTCTACACAAGAAAAAAAAAAAACTGTAACAGGTGTTTTTTTAATTCCTCAATTACCAAGTTAAATATTTTATTTTCTGAGAATTAAACAAGAATAATAATTACTTCTGTGTGTATCCAAGTTCATTTAACATTCAGCAGTTGGCAACTGCAACATTGCCTCGTGTACATGTTGCTTGGCAAAGGCATGTACTGGACGTGTGTAATATCACTTTGTTTTTTTGTAAATAAGTTTTGGTAGTTGTCACGGCAGGGATACTTGACATACAGTATGATACTTATTATTTGCTGTAGATAAATGTGTACATCTTTGAATAATAATCTTTTTGAAGTGAGGAAAATATATACAAATACATTTTTTTTTTTTCACTTTATTTCATGATTTTCAAACTCATCGATTTTACCTTTAGTTATGATGATAATAATGAGTGTAGATACTTAAAACAATAAAAATTCTATTAAAGAATATCCCGTGTAATGCAATCTTTGCAGAAATAATTTTGGTAAAACTAGTAATAATGGTGTAGAATTGAAGGACTATTCTTTTATTTTCATTTTCCTATTTGTGCAAGTATTTTTAAACTTTTTGTCAGATTCCTTTTTTGTACAGTTTGACAAGGAAATATAATTTCCCTAGACTATACTTAACAAATTAAAAACATAATTTTAAACACACTAAAATATTTAGGCAATTTAATAATAATATCTTTTATTTTCAGCCAAACACATACAAATTAACAAAAAAATAGTAGGCTTTTAAAACTAATTGTACAACATACATATTAACTACAAGTCATCCTACATACAAAAT